>MDKJ01132141.1:0-31303 GCA_005239525.1 Nicotiana knightiana | reverse complement strand
ATCACAACCTCACCCCCCCAATGTAATGAAACTCGTATTCTACGCTCTTCAGACATAATGAAACGATGTTTGAGAATTTTAACAACAATAAACGTTTGATCAAGAGTTGAAAATATTTTTTGATTGAATGAAATGCAATTCTAACCACTTTATATAGAATGTCTGGCCGGAGAAATTTTTTTTTTTAATTTGTATAGCGCTAATGTAGTAAGCACTATGCGCTTTTTGAATTATTGGTGGGCCCAGGAAGCAGGTATAACGCCACAGTACACGGCGCTATACAGAAAAATAGGTATAACGCCGGATACTATGGCGTTATACACGTGTCAGACAAATTCATTGTGTATAACGCCATAGTACAAGGCGCTTTTAGGTATAACGCCACATACTATGGCGTTATACCTGTGTCTGACAGATTCAGAAGGTATAACGCCATAGTATATGGCGCTATACACTAACGGCACAGTTACCGTTAGTGTATAGCGCCATATACTATGGCATTATACATAGATCCGTTCTATATTTTTTTTTGTCTTATTTTAGTTCTACTTGTACAAAAAGAACCTACTTGGGTTCCGCACCCTTGTAATTTATGGGATGGGCCACAGAAAATAATCAGAAAAGCAAAGAACGGAAAAATAGATGATATTGTGAAATTTATACGAAATATTAAAATATATTCGTGGTTAAAAAAAACTAAGATTCTGTCACAGTTATTTAGTATAACACATTTTAAGAGAGATATTTTGGATTCTTTTACTAGTGAACTTTTACTAAAATAAATTTCATAGAATAACATTGTTTATCTATAATATTTTTGAAAAAATATCTTATTTGAGCTAATAGCACGAATTGTTTAAATGGATTATTAATTCTACGTAACTTACCCAATAATTTTCCAAGTTATCATCTGAAGCAGTTTTACAGTAAAAACTAAAAATAGATCCAGCTCTATGACCAAAAATACTGAATGAACCAGCTATATTGAACTCTGTTTTTCTTTTATTTCAAGTTGAGAAATTTAAAATTAATTTAATCACTGAAAAACATTTATCCTAATAGAACTTATGTACAAGTTTTATTCCCAAAATTGCATGTGAAGTATTTATTGATTAAGTTGCTATTCTAATTATTAATCATGTGGGATGCTGTTACCACCTTAGTTACATGCATGAGGGAACATGCAATTCAATTAAATAACTCCAACATAGAAGCATCCTCATTAAATAAATACATCAATACTTCTGCTTATGCGGTTCATGTCTCTTTGCTTCAGAAATCCTATACTCCCTCCGTTTTAATTTATGTGAACCTATTTGACTGGATATAGAATTTAAGAAAAGAGAATTTTTTTTTGAACTTGTTGTGTAAAATGAAGCACATATATTTTTTGTGGCTATAAATGATTGCATAAAGGTAAATTGTTTCCAAATAAGGAAAGATATCATTCTTTTTTGCACGGACCAAAAAGGAAATAAATTTACATAAATTGAAACATGTGGCGTATTTGACTTGAATCATATCCCTATAATATTAAGGGTGGCAAGTGGGCCAGTACCGGGCCTAAGTGAGCTTCTGGGCCGGTCTTCACGGTCCCGGGCCCGGGCCGGTCCCAATGTAAACGGGCTTCACGTTCCAAGTCTTGGTGGTCTTTTTGTATGAACCAGTCCGGGACCGGGCCCACGAACTAAACGGTCCCGACCCGCGGGCTAAGTGAGCCCAACAGATACTTTTTTTTTATTTATAAATTTTATAGAAATTAGAGAGAAAAAGATGTTAATAAAAATATCTTAAGCAATTCCTTGTAAATTTTATTATAGAATTGTGACATAAATTGTTTAATTCAAATTTAAACATAAAAATATTGTAAAGAGATATTCAAAGCAATGCGTTATAATTTTATTATAACATTAAAAAAAATGGCAATATCTTTCTTAATCTTCCTCCCCCCTATGGAATGAGCACAACAGGGTGCTAATACCACCATTGAGAAGAAAAAGAAACTAATCAAGATGTGCCAAAATACAAGTTACTTAATACATAGTTACATTCTAATTTTTGTTCATACAAGTTACATGGTATCTCTTACAAACTTCATAAATCCTTCAAGGTTCGGAGGAATTTTCGTTGGTGGTGGCGGAAAAGAAGCTTGGCCATCACCGCTTCCGGACGAAGAAGCATCCTCCGCAAGTTCAACTAACATTTCTTCGTTATCTTCGTCTACCTCTGGTTGTGATTCAGCAAGTCCAAAATTTCTTCTTTCCGAACGGATCCAATATCTGAAAAGTACTGATTTTTCCAAGCTCTCCATTATAGACGCTCTATAATCACCGAGTTGAAGTCTTGCTTGATTGAAAGCGCTCTCCGATGCCACTATTGAAGCTTGAATAGTTAAAATATCTCGGGTCATCCTTGAAAGAACCGGAAAGTGTTTTTTTGTCCTTCCACCATTTCAAAACATTAAAGAAGCCGTCGGGATTCACTTCCTCAATTCCCTGTGACAAATAAACTTCAAGCTCATTTAGTTGTGAAAAATCTCTACTACTAGAAACTTGAGAACCCCTAAACCCCGCCCAAGCACTAAGTGCTCTTACTCCCACAGTTCTTTTGGATGATTGAAAATCAGAAGAAGAAGGAGTTGGAACATTTGGTCTAGCATGATTTAATGCAACTTCATAGGCATTATAAATAGTTTGAGCATTTATTCTAATTGAGGCTCTTGATAGGAGCATGTGGAGGTCAAGCATTAGGGTGGTAGGCTAGGGGATAGTCGAGAGTTCTTCCCTCTTTGTACCGGGTAGTCTGATAGAGTTTCGTGTAGGTTTGTTAGCGGTCTACGTTGTGTTCACATTGTTGTTTTGCATAACTTTGTGTTATTGTCCTTCCACTTCTTCGTTGTTTTTATTTTCTTTCTGGCATCTTTTGTTGTTATATGCCTTTTCTCTTGTTTCTTTTATGATATTATTGTCTCTCATGTTGAGCCGAGAGTCTCCCAGAAACAGCCTCTCTACTCTTTTCGGGGTAGGGGTAAGGTCTGCGTACACTCTACTCTCCCTAGACCCCACTAGTGGAATTTTACTGGGTATGTTGTTGTTGTCGTTGTTGCTATTGCTTCCGGAAGTTGAGACAACTCCTCATTTTCAAGTGCTAAACCATTATAAACAGTTTCATACCAAAATTGAGGGCCTCCTAATTTCATTGTAGGATTTAACAAAGTAGCAACATCATAAATAGGGGGAATAGGGAAAAAAATATTTTTTAAACTTTTTTCTCATAGAATCAATAGCAAGTTTATAAATTTCTCCACTCTCTGAAAAATGAGCAAACAAATTTACAAGTTCTGCAATATAAACTATTAATATTGCCTAGAAAATTCATTTGTAACAATATGAAATTTTTTTTAAAAATCTACAAGCATTTTAACATTATCCCAATCCCCATTCGTAAGGTGTTCATTATCATCACTTACATGTGAATTAAACGTTGAGTTTATGGGGTTTCTATATTCATATGCAACAACCAAAATTTCATACATATAATTCCATTTAGTTGGACAAGGTTTAGGAACCTTTCTTTCTCTTAGGCCATATTCATTGCATCTTTTAAAATATTCTCTAAGTCTACTTCTATGGTTTGAATAAAAAATCTAGTTAAGAGTCATTTTAACATTTTCAATTTCAATATTTAAAATTCTCATACCATCATCCAAAATTAAATGGTAAATATGGCAAATACATCTATACTAAATGCAGAATTTAGCGTAGTGGTAAGCAAGGATATAGCATTTGTGTTACTAGTAGCATTATCCATTAAAACTGACATTATTTTATCACTAGTGCAGAAATATCTACAAATATCTGTAACTGTTCTAGAAATAAACTGCCCTGTATGACGTGAATTAATTATTCTACAAGCAATAATGCACTTTTGCATTATTCAATCCTCATCAATTCAATGACTGGTAACAGTAAGGTAATCACAGTCGTTACCACTTCTACCAATATCAGTTGTAATAGCAACATGATAGTTTATATGAGTAAATAAATAGCGCAAATATTGTTCATATTCATGTTTATATTTATAAATATCGCTCTTTATGGTTGTGCGAGGAAAACCTTTATAAGTAGGATTAAAAACTTTTCTAATATAATGCACAAATAGGGTAAGAAGAAAAACTATAAGGTAAGCACATAACGGTTACCTTTTTTGCCAATTCTTCCCGATCTTTTTTTAGATCATAATATAAAATACCACTGGTAACAATGTTAATTCCCTATTGAAATTGATTTGATTCGATACTAGGGTCAGCCTGACTAGGAGTAGCTACATTTTTCCCCTCGGACAAAGTTTTCATACGAAAGATATCTAACTCTATCTTGAGGGTGTATCAATATGTGTCTAACCAAAGTTCCCGTCCCCCCGCGATCCAAAATATTTAAAAGCTAACTCCTTGCCACAAGTTTTACACTTAGCCTTATTTTTTGGAATTAGTTGAGTAAAAAATGGTCAAACAATAGATGTTTCCGTCTGTATGGTACGTTGTCTAGAAAAAGTGGGGGCAGTAACAAGAGTATCAGACGGGGCATCATTTGGATTATTAACTAGTTGGGTTAACTTCAGGAGCAGGATTAGTTGGTTTATCATCATCCGGTTGAGTTTCATCAAAATCTATTTCTTCATCATCATTTTCATCAATAGTTGGATTACCTTTAAGAGCATTCATATATTCATGGTCTAGTTGTTCACCGGGTGCAATATTATAGCAAAATTGACTCTTGGTAAATTGTAATAAACTATTATCACTATCAAGAATAGCAGGTGTATGACGGATTTGGGGTTTGTTTCGGGGAATCGGGGGGAGTGGAGGAGGAACAACGTTACTACTAGATTCGCCACTCTTAGATTTTTCCTTATTTTTACTAAACATATTCTTTAAGGAATAAGCAATTTTAATTAATCAAGCAATACAAAGTAAATAAAACAAACAAAACTATAATAACTTAAGAGTTGGAACGAGTTTACTGAATTAACGAACAACTTGTTGAAAATTGATTATCGTTGAAGACTTCAATTCAACAACTTCACAAATTTTTCACAAATTGTATAAAAGTAGCAATAGTAGCAATTATAGAAGAGTTTTAGCGAGAGATTGTGATAGATTGATGATTTTGTAAGAGAAATGAAAGAATGAGGGGGTATTTATAGTTGAAAAAAAGGAAAAGTATAATTATAAAAAGTTTGGGGTAAAAACAAAGTTGGGTGAGGGGGAGGGGGAGGGGAGTTAAAAGGCTATTTTATATATAGCCAATGACTATTTTTTAAAGGCTAACGGCCAGATTTTTGGAATCCCAAATGGTCAGTTTTTTTAAAATAATAACCATTGGGACTGTTTAGGCCCGCCAAGGACTTGTCCGGTCCCGGTCCAATCTGATCTCAAACAGTCTCGGTCTCGCGGGCTTTTTTTCAAGAACTGCCCTAGAAGACGGGCCCACGCCCATGGTCCCTGTTCTAACCGATTATGGCCCATTTAGGCCCAGAAGTCCGTTTGGTCCGCGGTCCCCGGCCTGGACCGACCCACTTGCCACCCTTACCTATATTTATATAGAATGAGTGATGGAGAGAGCGGCAGGCAAGACAAGCTTGGCAAGGGCTTGAAAGAGCGGTTGGCAAGCAAAGGTGTTTATGGCATAGCATATATAGGTATCAAGCAACATTGACACAGACACTTAGCATGTGGCAGGTGCCAAGGTTGGCTAAGCTATGGCAAATCAAGCGGGAGTGTAATCCCGCCTTAGTGGCAGATGCCAAGGTTGGGAACAATAATTTCAATCGACATTGGGTAAATCCCGAAGGGAGTGTAATCAGCGGGAGCAGACCGAGTATTTGCCATCAGATAACATTCAATGAGAGAATATTCTTTCACATTAAATCGGCAGCCGTTGCAGAGAATATTTGCATTCACAGCTTGCCGTTAAATATTGATCAATGACTCTTTATTGTTATTTAAGTGAGGCTTGATCCTAGGATGTTATTTTTCTAGGTATAGCTACAAATAGTAGGCTCAACAACTATTGTAAGGATATGAAATTCTTGGCAAAACATATGCTATATGTTATTAAAACAACTTTATTTGATCTTTTGCATTGCTTTCATTTTTGTCCTTGGAGACATTCCATTCGGAGCCAGGCTCGTCATCTTCTTCAATTTCATCTGCTAACTCTTATTTTCATCTTATTTCTTTATCATTTTTGGGATCAAATCAGTTCACTTGTCTATAAACCATGTAATAAATTTAACTTACCATTTTACGGGTAAACTTTTTAGCACCCACCGTGAGGCTTAGACAATTGTGTAATTGCTTTGATCCTTACATTTGTTACTAACATGTTTGATTTTTTCCTTAGCAAGAAATCAGAAATGGCAGCTAATGATGTCAACCTCACATATAAAATTGAGGGATGCGAAGATTTGCCTCAACATGAAGACTCAATCAACGACACTCGCAATGAAGGGGATGAAGCAACCCCGGTTCGAGAAGAACAACACCCCCGACATGTGCGGGAGCCAACTCCAGATGACGTAAAAGAGGAACATGTATGGAAATGGTGAAAATCTTAGGAGAACAGCAGAAAGCAATTACGAGTTACCTCTTAAGGCAGGACCGGGTAATGACAGAGTTGAAACAAGTGTTGTGAGGCTCTTCCAACAATGCAAATGGAAGGGGCCTAGTTCCTCCCCGTGTTCCTGCAAATCAAACAACTCAAAGATTTGATAATAACACCCCAAGGGGTGAGGTCGAGTTCGACGGTGCCGGAGGGACCGGTAGCGGATCTGGTAATGACAACGGGAAAGATCCCTTCAAAACTGAGCTTATGAGGTTTATGAGGGAAATGAATGGACGAATGGATCAAAATGCGAAGGAGTTTCACGACCGAATGGATCAGATTCTGGGCACACCACCAATATTAAAAGGACCGGATTCGAAAAAATATACTCAACTGCCATTTAAATCAAGCGCATCACTAGAGTTGATTTCAAAAAGGTTCAATATGCCAGTTATACCAAAATACGGTAGTACTTCGAATCTGCATGAGCACATCACAACCTACATCACGGCTATGAAAGAAAATAATTTGGCTCGACAAGAGATCAAATCGGTCCTATTGAAGAAGTTTGGTGAAACCCTCACAAAGGGGGACCTGACATGGAACTCACTCTTACCCGAGCATTCCATTGGATCTTTTGAGATGCTTGTAGATTCATTCATTAAGTCCCACGCGGGGCAACGAAGTTCCAAGCCAGGAAGGAGGACATATTCAGGATTGTGCAAGGCGAGTTCGAATTGCTGCAAGAATTCGTGATCCAATTCTAGAAAAAGAGAATGTTGCCACCAGTTGTACCAGATGAGTGAGCGGCGGAGGCATTCATAAAGGGTTTGAATCCATGAAGTTCTGACGCCTCCCGAAATTTGAAGGAAAGGCTACTCGAATACCAAGCAATGACATGGGCAGATGTCCATAATTGTTACGAGTCGAAAACTAGGACAAGTTTAGGAGTGATTTCGATACGGATCAACGGTCTTCTAAAGGCTGTTTCCTACCGTAAAAAAGAGCTGAGGGACACAATAATAAAATGGTTTTGGTCATCGGATAGGTTCGCTCTGGATAGAAGAACCGACCGTGTCCAGAATAGCAGGTCATTACAAGAAAAAGAGGTACTGGGAACCCGAGACTCCATATATCCTAGGTTATCAGACTACTTCAATATCAACTTAGTGGAGCTGGTATCGGTGATGCAGAATATCAAAGAAGCACGATTCTCTAAGTCAATCAGATCTGATCTCAGCCAGAGGGATCCCAACTTGTGGTATGAATATCATGGGACTCACAACCGTAGAACTGGTGACTTCCAGCATCTACGTGAAGAGGTGGAGACATTGTTGAAGAATGGCCATCTCAAGGAATTCTTGAGCGACCGAGCCAAGAACAATTACAGTCGTGGCCGGGAAAATGTAGAGCCTTCAAAGGCATCAGAAGACTTCCCTCAGTTGACTGTCAATATGATATTCGGAGGGAATGAAATTAATGGCGTAACTTTCTCGACGGCCAAGAAAACAAATATATCAGCGACTCACAACAAGATACTCCGGGAAGTCACAGAAGATAATAGCACCTTCACGGAGGAAGACACCGATGGACTTCCTCTGCCTCATAATGACACTCTGGTAATCTCTCTTAATATTTTAGATTTCAAAATTAAGCATGTTTTGGTTGATCCAGGAAGATTAGCCAACATCATTCAATGGAGAGTGATGGAGCATGGGAATCTGATTGGAAGCATCATTCCAACAACATAACTCTTGGCTAGATTCAACTTGACAAGTGTGACAACCTGATGAGAGATCTTGCTTCCCACGAGCGTTGCGGAGGTAACTAAGACCACCTTATTCGAAGTGGTAGACGGTGACATGAGCTACAACATAATCCTCGGAAGGCCGTTGATACACGAAATGAAGGTCGTACCCTCAACATATCACCAAATGTTGAAATTCCCAACCCCTAAGGGAATCAAGAAGATAAGAAGAGATCAACCGGCGGCAAAGGAGATGAACGCGGTGACAGTTTCTAGCAGCAAGGGGAAGGAGCCCAATAAATAGAAATTACAGGAACTGATGCCTTCTCCCTTGCCAGATGAAGATGATAAAGGCGATGAATCATCAAAATCCCACCAGGTGCCGAGATACTTTCAGGTACGGTGGAGACGGATGCAACCAATTCCGCAGAAGAAGAGCTCGAGATAGTGGCTATATTCGAAGAATTCTTGGATAGGAAATTTCACTTGGGAACAGGACTCAATCCGAACTAAGGTTAGATTTTATAAATTTTCTTAAAGATAATGCAGATTGCTTTACATGGTCGCACTTAGATATGACTGGTACCCTGTTGGAAGGTATGCAATTTCCTGTTTACTATGTCAGTAAAATATTATTGGGATCATAAACTAGATATCCGCACCTAGAAAAGCTGGCCTTAGCTCTCATAGTCAACTCTCGAAAGCTTAGGCCTTATTTTCAGTGCCACCCGATAGCCATTGTGAAAATATTCCCTTAAGGAATGTCCTTCACAAGCCTGAGTTGTCAGACTGTCTGGCTAAATAGGCGGTCAAAATTAGTGAGTTCGACATTGAGTACAAGCCCATGACTATGATCAAGTCACAAGTTTTGGCCAACTTTGTTTTCGATTTCAGTCCCAGATAAATGTCCTAGGCTATTAAAAAAGCAATACTAATATCAGAAATGACATCAGGTATTTGAACCTTGTTTATGGAATAAGCTTCAAATGTTAAAGGGCCCGATCACGTGATAGTTCTAGTCATACCCTCGGGAGAAACCCTGAGGCCTGCCATTAAGACTATTCCATTAACTAACAATGAAGCCGAGGATGAGGCTTTGGTTGCAGGACTTGAACTGGCCTGGGGACTTGGCTCCGAGGTCATCGAAATCAAATATGATCCCAGCTGGTAGTAAACCAAGTATATAGGATTTTTGACACAAAAGAAGAACGCATGCAATAGTATGTGAACAAGGTTCAACCATTTCTTACACGATTCAGGGAATGGTCGATCATACACATTCCGAGAGAAGGGAATATGGAGGCAGATGCATTGGCTAATTTGGGGTCATAAACGGAGATGAAATGCTCGACTCTGGTACTGTCGTTCAACTTCTACATTCGGCATTGGATGTGGATAGTTACTACGAGGTCAATTCAAGCAACCTACTATAGGACCAGAGGAATGAGTTACTCGAATATCTCGACATGGAAAATTACCCAAAGGCGTCTCGGGCACTACAAACCAAAGTGGCTCATTACTGCCTCGTAGATGGGCAGTTATTCAGGAGATCATATCAAGGGCCATTAGCCCGTTGTCTAGGGTCCTCGGAGGCGGACTACGTGATGAGGGAAGTTCACGAAAGAATTTTCGGGAACCATTCTGGTGATGATTCATTTTCTAAAGCTAGTTAGGGCAGGTTACTATTGGCCCCGGATGGATCAAGATGCAAAGGAATTCATTCAGAAATGCGACAAATGTCAATGTTATGCATAGTCGGCACACCAAGCGACAAAACTCTTGCATTTGGACCTATCTCCATGGTCATTCATGAAATGGGGGATAAACATAGTTGTCCACTACCACCGGGATCTGAAAAGGTAAGATTTTTAATTTTAACTGACACTTCACTAATTGGGTTGAAAAAGGTCCTTACTAAAAGGCCGGTAAGCGCGAAGTGGTCGACTTCATATGGGGCCACATAATATGCCAATTCGAAATACTAAAGAAGATTTCGTGCAATAACAGGTTGTTGTTCATAGGCTCAAAAGTCACAAATTTTTGGAGGACTTGATAATAAAGAGGATTACATCCTTACCATGACATCCAAGCGCTAATGGACATGCATAATCGACCAATAAGGTGATTATACAAAAACACAAAAAGAAGATAGAAGCTGCTAAAGGCAAATGACCCAAAGAGTTACCAGGTGCGCTATGGGCATACAAGACAACGACAAAATTGAGCACAGGAGAAACACCTTTTTCTCTCGTATATGGCGCATAAACTTTATACCGGTAGAAGTAGGGGAGCCTACTTTACGATTTTCCCGAGCAAACAAAGAAGGAAGGCATTGCTGGTGAAGCTGGATTTTCTCGATGAATATATGGACTTGGCATGCATGAGGATAGTGGCTCAAAATAAAATAATAAAAATATATTATAATTGGAGGTCCAATCTGCGCTACTTCAAAGTAGGAGATTTGGTTTTAAGAAAAGTGACTCAGAGCACTCGGAAATCAACACCGGGAAGCTGGGTCAAACATGGGAATGTCCTTATTGGATTTCAGTTATCACTGGTAAAAGGTCGTACGAGTAGGAAAACTAACATGGAGTCAAACTTCCCAAGAACTGGAATGTGACTCAGCTCAAAAGGTATTATTGATGATGGAAGCTACCGGTACTGAAAGTATGCGTTGTACTCTTTTTCTCTTCGACCTGTTTTTGTCCCAATTAGGTTTATCTAGTAAGTTTTTTGACGAGGCAGCAATGGAAACATACTATGAAAGGAGCGTCATTGGCAAGGATAAGACCTTTAAATGACAAGGCATTAAAATATTCACGTCAATGATAAACCGCTATGGGAATGGTTAAATAATCTTTGGCTCGATGGAAAATTGTTGATGGGGAGCAAAGCTTGCCATCGAACCAAAGACTATTTAACTGTTCACAAGTTGTTTCCACCAACGAAGCAAGACTTCCAATGTTCCAATTCACATACTTCACATTCGAACACTAGGGGGAATGGTATAAGATACGACAACAAGAATCCCACGAAAATCGGGGATTGCTAGAGCTAGAATAATAATGCCTCATCAGGACCGGGTACTGCACGATTAGATCCGTAAAAATAAGTTGTAAAAGTTAGCCACATGTATTGGCAGTTTCATTTTACTTTAGCAAATTTTTGTTGATGTACTTTTAAAGATAGAAGGAATATAACAAAGTCCTTTTATTTTATCTTACTTCTTGTCCAAATGATGAGTTGATTTTATCATTTGAAAGTTAACAAAAACTTCAAATGCTTGTGTCGGAAGGAGACGTCCTCTTCAAAAGCACCATAATCATAAGAGGGCCCTCAATTATGAAACCCTCATAGTAAAGGGTTGATTCCGAAAGAGTTTATGCCAGGAATCAAAGGCTATCAGAGGAAGGTATACCCGAAGCTTTAACTAATTCAATGCAAAAAAGAATGTATTTTGCACAACAATTAAGCAAAAATCCTCTTTATTTATCAAAATTCGAAAAGTTTGCCATAATTAAAAAGTACAAGAAAAATAACAAAAAGAAAAGAGGAAAAAGTCTAAGCTGCCGGTTCATGACCTTCATCCTCATCTTCTTATATCTTCCCTTCGATCCCAGAGTACTCAGAACCGGTACTTGAAGAATCAGCTGCAACAACATGGAGGCGTTCTTGGGCGGACAACTCCAGTTCTCGGGCCTAGGCAATGCAATCATCTATGTTAGCAACGCCTGCTTTGGTCTCCTCCATGGTATTCCACCTCATATGATATATTTCATAGGTCTTCTCAAATATGAGGGAATCCTCTTGGATTTAGAGTTTTTGTTGAAGCTTTTCAATTTCGGCCTAGAGGTTGTCCCTCTCAGATCTCAGGTCAACGAGGCGAGCGTCGAGCTTAACATTCATAGCCGAATGGAGCTAGTTTGGTCCATAGACCTCTTTAGCCTCTTCTCCAATTGAGCCCTCTTCTCCTTGGTGACATTGGCCTCCTCGGTTTTGGAGCTCAAGGCTTCCTTCAAGTTATTCACTTGTTCCTCGGAGGCAGACTCGAACTCGGCAACAACAAGCACAATATCTTGGAGCCCGGCCTACTAAGCCTTAGCCTCTTGGAGTTTTTCATGTAATTGTGAGACTTATTCGCTGTGGGACATCATCTCGTGTTCGATTTGCTTCAGCCAGGCCTCAAACTCGCCTACCATAGCGATTTTTTCCTCCAACACCGGGAGGTGCGCAACAAGTTGGTTCCTTTCGACCAACAGTTGATCCCACTCAAAAGCCAGTCCTTACTAATCAAGGATCAACTCTACAGTCCTTCGGAAGCGAGAACGTTGGCTTGTAAAAAATAATATTAAGGTTAGAATTCCTATTGCAACAGATAAATGGAAAAAAAATAGTAAGAAGACAAGTACGGTACCGTTGTCGCGTTGTGCATTGCATTGTTCAACATGCATTCCCCCGAAAAGGAGTGCATTTTCTTTCAATCTTTTTCTGAAACCGGCTTGGACAACATATGGCACTCCTTCAAAATTGAAAGAGTAGCACTCCTCCTCCCTTGAGGATCTAGGGAAGGGGGGGTGAGTAGTTATGCCCTAAATTCCCATGGTCGGGAGATTGGGGAGAAGAAAAAACCCTCTCTCAAACATCTGTTACCGGTGGAGGAGATGGAGCTGGTGCTGGTGGCGAAGGTACAGCTGGTGGTGAGGGGCGTGAAGTTGTTGGCGTAGAAGGATGAGAAGCAGAGGAAGTGCTAGTTTTGGTTGCTTGGTGGCCGAAGGCAGAAGAGGCCGGGGATCCGAAGTTCTTGGACCGAAGACAGTAATGGGGACTAGGAAGCAAGAATTGTCATTTTCCACCAAGTCTATTTCACCCTCCAAAGCGCCTGGGTTTCTTCTGTGGACGAGTTTTGAAGATCCCCCGATCGAGCTGGTAAAGATTGTTTCCTCCTTTGAAGGGAAGCCTCTCCATCACTAGCTTCCCCTTCATCATCAGGGACCACTGTGACTATGGATGACTCGGTCGTTTCCTTCTTTACCTTCTTCTTTTGAGACCCCACCGAGAAAAAACGTCGCCTTTTCGGTTGCTTGTTCTTTGGTCGGGGACTCCGAGAGGAAGCACCTTCACCGAAAGTAGATCCACTAGCACCACTTCGAGCAAGGGCATTTTGTATCACCCTCCTGGCCTCCTCGAGGTCTGTTAAAATATGGACCTCGGGGAATATGACACAGCCATGTAGAAGTCCTGAATCAAGAAAAACAAAATGGAGTTAACAACTTTTTCATAAAGTTACCAATGTTCGTGCAAAGATAAAAGGAAAAAAGGATTCGATTTACCGTGATTCTTGGCCTTCCACCCATATTTGAGGGCCATTTCATTCCACGGGCGGGATTCTAGAGTTGTGATTTCTAGAATCTTCTAAATCCACTTATCCAGGCCTTGAAATTGTGGTGGTTCCCATCGGGAAGCTAGAACAAAAGAAACAAAAAGGTCAGCAATCACTGGAAACAATCTTTTCATGAAGGAAGCAAATAATGGCAAACTTACGAACACGGTTCCACGAATTAGGAAAAGACGAAGTTGTGGCCGAGATGATTTCCCTGGTAGCAATGATGACAAATTTCTCCATCCACCCGCGATCATTATCATCATCCACGTTGGTGAGAAGAGCGTGGTAGCTGCGTTTGCTGAAGTTTATTACTCTGCCACAGAAAATTTTGGGAGAGTAAAGATTTACCATGTGTGCAAGGGTTAGGGTTTCCCCGGTCACCGTGCAGAATTGGAGAAGACAAGCCAGTGTTTTCCATATAGAAGGGCCTACTTATTCCAAGTAGACCAGGTACCATGGCAAAACTCCAAAATTACGGAGTCAAGCCCTTCTTCAATCATACGGAAAATGGACCCAAGGTAAAGGGATACATATAGACGTATGTAAAACCCTCCTTGGTAAAAGTAACCCGATCTAACATATCCGGAGTGAGGATGTCAAGGTTAGGGCAGTTGCAATCTTCCTTCACTGCAGGGATACTAGAAGCGAATGAAGGAGGGATACCTACTGACAACCTAAGTCCGTGAAGACGCGGAAAGGTGTCTTCTCTTAGAAGTTGTTAGTGGTACTAAGGTGTTTTGGCATGATGATGTTTACAGTAGGAGGTTCAGAATCGGCCTCTGCATCCTTGTTTTTCTTTGGGCCTCCACCGAAGAGAAAGCTAGAGTTTCTAAAAGGTGCAGTAGAAGAAGCCATGGTAGTAAAGAGGCAATAAATATTTTTTAAGAAAAAGAGTTAGCGAAGATGAAAGGTTTCTAGAGCGAGTGCATAGAAGAAGATAGACTTATGAAAATTTTGGAAGTGAAAGAAGTAAAATGATGATTAGAGTGGAAGATATAGACGGCAAAACTCATGGTCATGATTACCTCGAAAATCGGCAAAAATATTGCTGATTTGTGGGGAAACACATGTTCGGGTTATTAAATGCGAGAAGATGTGCGTCCTTTCACGCGTCAAAAACTATTCAAGAACTTTCCCACCAAGAAATGGATCTTCACCAACTTCCCTATGACACAAAGGCGTGTCACCGGAAAGTAGGGGGACTATTTGTATGGGGTAAAATTGGTTTATAATAAATGGTCGAATAATGGCATAACATGTGGAACCGAAGACAGATAAAAGGCGAGTCAAGTAACAATCAAAAGAGGAGTCAAGTAACAACTAGTACCGGGAACAATAATTGCAATAGACATTGGGAAAATCCCGAAGGGAGTGTAATCAGCGGGAGCAGACCAAGTATTTGCCATCAGATAATATTCAATGAGAGAATACTCTTTCACATTAAATGGGCAACCGTTTCAGAGAATATTTCATTCATAGCTTGTCGTTACATATTGATCAATGACTCTTTATTGTTATTTAAGTGGGGATTGATCCTAGGATGTTATTTTTCTAGGTATAGCTATAAATAGTAGGCTCAACAGCTATTGTAAGGACACAAAATTCTTGGCAAAACATATACTATATTTCATTAAAACAACTTTATTTGCTCTTTTACATTGCTTTTATTTTGTCCTCGGAGACATTGCGCTCGGAGCCAGGCTCATTATCTTCTTCAATTTCAATTGATAAGTCTTATTTTCAATATTATTTCTTTATTATTTTTTAGATTAAATCAATTGGCTTGTCTGTAAATCTCGTACCAAATTTAACTGTACTGTTTTACGGGTAAATAGGGATCAAAGGAAAATGCTAAGAAAAGCTAAGTGAAGGATAACTGAAGCAAAATACAAGCAATGATACAAGTGAAGTAAGAGTTGGCGGACAAAATCAAAACTCATCCAAAGCTATATGTGAGTGGCATAGGCGACAGAAGTGTGCGGCATGTAATGAACCAGCTGGTCATTTTGAGTGTTGTAGGCTCGTTCCCTCATTTATTGCTTATTTTATGCTTATTTGTCGTTATGTGACTTATTGGGGTAGTTGGTTCAGTTCTTGGGGTGTTTCGGAATGAGTTGAGACACTTAGTCTCAACGTTCGAAGCTTAAGTTGAAAAGGTTGACCGAATGTTGACTTATGTGTAAATGGCTCGAGAATTTAGTTTTGATGGGTTTGATAGCTCTGTTGGGTGATTTTGGACTTAGGAGTGTATCTGGATAGTGATTTAGAGGTCTGTAGTTGATTTAGGCTTGAAATGGCAAAAGTTGGAAAATTAGAAGTTTTAGAAATAGAGAAGTTTGACCAAGAGTTGACTTTATGGTTACCAGGCTCGGATTTTAGTTCCAGGAGTTATAGCAGGTCTGTTGTTTCATTTATGACTTGTGTGCAAAATTTGAGGTCAATCGGACTTGATTTGTTAGGTTTCGGCATCGATTGTAGAAATTGCCATTTCTTAGTTTTCGTTAGGCTTGAATTGAGGTGTGATTCATATTTTTTATGTGGTTTGATGTGATTTGAGGCCTCGAGTAAGTTTTATTGTGATTTAGGACTTGTTGGTATGTTTGGTTGAGGTCCCAGCTCTAGTGTGATCGCATATGCAGAGTTTTGGTCGCAGGTGCGTGGCTGTAGAAGCAAAGTATAAGTTGCAGATGCAGTTTGGGAGAAGCTGGGCAGTTGTCGCAGGTGCGAGGGATTGTCCGCACATGCGTGGTCGCAGATGCGAAGAGGGTCGCAGGTGCGAGGTCTAGAAAGGGAGCTTGGGGCGCAAATGTAGAATGTTATCCGCAGATGTGGATACGCATCTAGGCATGGGCGATCACAGATGCGGAAGTAGACTGGATTCTTCGAATCGCAGAAGTGATGGAAAATCCGCAAAAGCGGAACCGCAGATGCGGTCAAGTTGAGCGCAGGTGCGAAAGCACTGGCAAAATATTTAATCGAGGGTTTCACAATTTTCAGTCATTCTGGACATATCAAGCTCAGACTAAGGCAATTTTTGAGAGGTATTTCGAGGGGTTTCTTGAGGTAAGTCACATGTGATCGTTTTGTTTCAATAATATTGTTTCCCCATTGAATCTTCCACCTATTTTGTGCGTTTGTGTGGTGGAATGTTGAGATTTTGAGGCTAGGGATTTGGAGAGTCACATTTGGCGATTTGAGAGGCGATTTAGTGTTAGAATTTGGTAAATTTGGTATGGTTGGACTCGTGGTTGAATGGGCTTCCAAATTTTGTTATTTTTATCGAATTCTGAGGTGTGGACTCGAGGGTCGACTTTTGAGTTGACTTTTTGAAGTTTGATTAAGAACTTAGAATTTTCATATGACTTTGATTCCTATAGCTCGTGTTGATTGTATCGAATTGTTTGTGGCTAGATTCGAGGCATTCAGAGGCTGATTAACGAGGCAAGGGCTTGTTGGAGTACAGATTTGCATGATTTGAGGTATGTAACACTTTTAGACTTGGTTTTGAGGGTATGAAATCCCAAATTACGTGTTATGTGATTGGTGTTAAGGTGATACACATGCTAGGTGATGGGCGTGTGGGCGCGCGCTATAGGAATTATGACTCGATCAATTTTGTGAAACTGTATAGTTGAATAATGTTGTTGCTATCTGTCTATTCTCCACAAGTTAGAGAAATTGAGCTACAAGTCATGTTAGAAATCATGCTTAGGCTACATGTTGGTACTGTTAGGACCTATAGAGATCGTGTTGCATGTTGAATTATTTGCTTAATTTTCAATTACGTACTCTGTCACAACTATTATTTGCATATCATATCTCAGTCACTGTTGCCATTTATTGATACATCATATCATCATTTTTTGGCATGATTATCATTATTCTTGTGAGCCCGAAAGACTGGAAAGATTGATGACTGAGTGAGGTTGAGGGCCTGATTCTGAGGATATTTATGGGATCGGTTGCATGCTGCAGCAGGCTTTATTGATTCATGCCATGATTGGCTTACTATAGTGCTTGGTATGGATCTTTCCCTCCGGATTTTGCACATCCACAGTGAGCGCATGTACCTACTGAGCGAGAGTGCCGAGAGATTGGGAGGATTCAGTGACTGTGAGGATGGAGTGTTTGTGATGAACGAGCGACTATGAGGATGGAGTGAATGGGAGGACTGAGTGATTGATACTCTGAGAGTATGCATATGATTTCATCATTGTTTTTTACTTTAGTTGGCATACATAACTGACATGTAGCTATCGAGATATATCCTTTCTCTTTTTAGTTACACTTGACACATCTTACCTGTTTGAGCTTTAACTATTGAACTTGAAAACATGCCGACATTTTTGTACTGTATTTCTATAATTGGACTGTACCTGTGAAGCTCGTCACTGCTTTCAGTCCAAAGGTTAGATTTGTTACTTATTGAGTTGGTTGTACTCACGCTACACCCTACACTTTATGTGCATATCTAAGTGCATCCGGGCACATTGGTTGTTGATCTCAGATTTCCAGCCGTTCGGAGATTATCTAGGTAGTTGTCCTGGCTCCCGTAGACCTTGGCACTCCTCCCCTATCCCTCAGTTTACTTATTCAGTTTCTATTTTTCTTAGACGGTGTATCAGACTTTGAATTTGTATAGATGCTTATGTACCCAGTGACACCCGGGTTTTCAAAAACTTCTGTATTGAGTTGTGACATTTTCATCTAGTTTTCATGAAATTCTCACTTTTTTAAATTTGCTTTAGTATATTTTGAAATTGAAAGAGTTGGTATGTATGAGTTGTCGGCTTGCCTAGTATTATGATAGGTGCCATCACGACAAGTCCAGTTTTGGATCGTCAAAAGTTAGTATCAGAGCCTAGGTTACATAGGTCTCACGAGTCATGAGCAAGTTTAGTAGAGTCTTGTGAATCGGTATGGAGACGTCTGTACTTATGTTTGAGAGGCTGCCGAATCCTTAAGAAAACATCACATTCTTGTATTCTTGTCGTGAAAATTTGTTGATTCAAGGAACTAAACTTATATTATTCTATTCTCTCAAAGATGGTGAGGAAACGTGCTACCGGACCGGAAGGATATCCACCAGTACCACCAGCTAGGGCTGTGAAGGCCGGGGCCACGGTAGGGATCGAGGTGTAGCTCATACAACAGCTAGAGAAGCACCTGCAGATCCACCAGTTTCTCCAGCTCAGGAGTAGGTTTCGGATGAGGTGGAGTCAGTGGGGCCAACTTAGGCACCAGCTGTGTCCATTGTGATTCCAGGCCTTCAGGAGGCTTTGGCTTAGATATTGACTGGTTTCACTAGCCTTGCTCAAGTGGTTTCTGTTCAGACTGTGCCAGCCAATTCTTAAGCCGGGAGAGGCACTCAGACTTCCGCCGCCCGTACTTCGGAGACGGTGGTACAAGGACTTCAAACACCGAGGGTATTACCAGCCCAGTCGGTTGTAGTTTCTCAGGCCCAGGTGGGTCCCATTATGACTGATGAGGAGCAGACCAGGCTAGAGAGATTTGGGAGGCTCAAGCCTCCATCATTTAGTGGGGCTGAGTTAGAGGATGCCCATGACCTCTTGGATAGGTGCCAGCAGATTCTTCGCACGATGAGTATTCTAGAGACTAGTGGAGTATCCTTTACTACTTTTCAGGTACCAGGGGCTGCCTTCAGATGGTGGGAGGCCTATGAGTGGAGCAGGCCAGTCAGTGCTGCACCACTTTCATGGCGTGAGTTCTCCATTCTCTTCTTGGAGAAGTTTGTGACATAGACCCGCAGGGAGGAGCTGTGCAGGCAGTTTGAGCAGCTACGTTAGGAGGGCATGTCTGTGACCCAGTATGAGATGAGATTTACAGAGTTGGCCCGTCATGTAGTTTGGTTGGTTCCCACTGAAAGGGAGAGGATTAGGAGGTTGATTGATGTCCTCCGCTATCAGCTGTGTCTTGTTATGACTCGGGATAGTATATCAGGTGCCAGGTTCAATGAGATAGTTGATATTGGTGGGCGTCTAGAGATGGTCCATAGTCAGAAGCGTGAGGATATGGAGGCCAAGATGTCTCGTGGTTCGGGTGGTTTCAGCGGTGTTCCTTCTGGGGGTAGTCTTACCACAACATGGGTCGTCCTCATAGGCCCGCTCAGATGGCTCATCCACTTAATCTGGTGCATCAACTAGCCATGGCTCGTACAGTGCTCGTACGAGTTAGTTATCTCTCAGTTCTCTCCTAGCTCAGAGTTCATCCCGTGCTCCATCAGTTCAGGGTTAATCTGTGCCAGGTCCTTCTAGCAGTTAATCTGTACTCGGGGCCCGATTCATTTCCAACCACCACCATCGGGGAGTTGCTTCGAGTGTGGGAGTTTGGGCATATATGGAGACAGTGTCCTCGTCGCCCAGGAGGTCCATTTTAGTAGAGGAGTCAGGCTGCAACTTCCGCACCAGTTACTTCATTCCCCGCCCAACCAGCTATGGGCGGGGACCAAGCAGTTAGAGGTCGCCCTAGAGAGAGAGGCCGATCAGGTGGTGGTGAGGCCCGATTCTATGCTATTCCCACCATGCCAGATGTTGTTGCTTCAGATGCAGTTATCATATGTATTGTCTCAGTGTGCCACAAAGATGCTTCCATATTATTTGACCCTGGTTCAACTTATTCCTATGTATCATCCTATTTTACTCGTTATTTGGATATGCCCTGTGAGTCCTTAGTTTCACCTGCTCATATATCTACACTGGTGGGCGATACTATTGTTGTGGACCGTGTATATCGGTCGTGTTAGTGACCATTTGGGGATTGGAGACTAGAGATGATCTTTCATTGCTCAGTATGGTTGATTGTGACGTGATCTTGGGTATGGATTGGTTGTCTCCATGTCATGCTATTCTGGATTGTCATGCTAAGACCGTGACGTTGATGCTGCAGGGGTTGCCAAGGATTGAGTGGAGAGGCTATCTAGATTTTGTTCCCAGCAGGGTGATTTCATATATGAAGGCCCAACGGATGGTTAGAAAGGGGTGTTTGTCTTATTTTTCCTTTGTGAGGGATGTTGGTGTTGATACTCCTACTATTGATTCTGTTCCAGTGGTGCAAGATTTTCTGGATGTGTTTCCTACAGACCTGCAGGGCATGCCATGTTGATACCCAATTTTGCCCTCATATTTTTTCAAATAATATATTTTTTTTAAAATGTCATTTTGCATCATTATTTAATTAACAAGATTTATGCAAGTATTTTTTCATATTTTTCCATAATTTTTAGAATTTTAAAATTAATTTTCTTGCATTTAAATTACTTGAATATTTACTAATTATTCCCTAAAATTGTTTGCAATAAATTAATCATCCAAATTTGTTATTTCTACACCCACATACATGTTTTAAAACATTTTACATCGTTTCATATAATTATATCTATATTTTAGTTATTTGTGTAATTTTTGCAATAATAGCCTATGTTCATGCATAATTACTTTTTTATTACATTATGTGTGCCAAAATAGCATTTTTCTATTTTATAATGATAAATTATTATTTTAAATTATTTTAGTGCATAAATAATATTTTTATTATTTACTAATTACTTTTAAAATTATTTTTGATAAATATTTTAATTTGTAGCCCAATTTTGGCCTAATTTTCGGACCAAATTCAAGCCTAAGGCACCTAGTCCACTCAATTGAGCCCCAGAAGCCGAAAACCAAACAACCCAACATGCCTAGCCATCAATGACCCGCTTTACCCAACCATAGCACCTTCTAATCTTGGTCGTTGATCTCAAATGATCAACGGCCCACAATGAACCCCTCACTCTCCTTATATTCCCACCTCTAAACCTTAGAGACAGAATCCCTAAATAGCCGCCCCCAAGTTCCCCTCTCCTCTCTTATGTGAATCCATAATAGTCTCCTTACCAATCCCTCTCTGATTCCAACCTTAATATGGAAACCCTCCATGATTTCCTTTCCATGTGTGTTCTATCATCCTTCACTTACATGATTTTGGTATCACCTAGTACTTACCTTTTTTTTTGCAAAGTATTAGGCTCTGAGTTATGTGCAATCGTCTTTATTCTCCAAGATTTGGACGTTATTTTGTCCTTATACGGTGATATGAGGATGATTCACCAAGATCTTTGGTCGATTCTTGGATTTCCATCAAACTAGAGTTTGGAATTTCAATGTTTTCCTTTACTTGATCTATTATTGATTGCATGTGATTTTCTTTGCTTATTTGTGTTTAATCGACTGGTTTTCCATGTTTGTTCTTTCAATTTTACTACTATATAAACTCCTCCTCTAATTCCTTTTGAACAGACCTTAGTCACTGAAATTAACTATTGTACTCTCTTATTCTCTCACTCATTATACTCTGAAATCTGAGACCTTAGTCGGATGAAAGCTAGGGCCATTCAAATACGATTGTGTTCTTTCTCAGTGCGAGCACTGTCTGGGGTTAATTTGAAACCCTTGGGAACTATGACGCATTGGGATTTTGGGGGATTTGTTGTTCTTTGCTACCGTTAATCGAATTACTTCTGGAATTTTCTCTTCTCATTTGTTTGCTTGTTAACTTGTACTGGTAAGTACCTGTAATGACTCGGACGGTCATTTCGTGAGATTAGCCCCTATTTTCCCCATTCCTGCTTCATCATATGTTGCTTATCATGTTTATGTTGTGTTGGGTCTGTTGGTTCGGGTATAGAGTGGTCGTGGTGAGAACAGAGACACTTAGTCTCTTAAATTAGCTTAATAGTTGAAAAAGTCAACTGGAAGTTGACTTATTGGTAAACAACCCTGGAATGCGGATTTTATGGCTCGGATAGCTTCGTTAGGTGATTTGGGACTTAGGAGTGTGTACGGAATGAAGTTTTGATGTTCGGTGTAGAATTAGGCTTGAATTCGCGAAAATTAGTTCTTGGTGATTTTCGGTCGGCAGTGGAAATTAGGCTATAGGGGTCGGAATGGAATTCCGAAAGTTGGAGCAGGTTCGTAATGTCATTTTGGATATGTGTGCAAATTTATAGGTCAATCAGATGTGTTTTGGTTGGTTTCGGCATCATTCGCGAAATTTAGGAGTTTTAAAGTTCATAAGCTTGAATTTGATGTATATTGGTGTTTTTGTGTTGTTTTCGGTGTTTCAAAGGCTCAACTAAGTTTGAATGATGTTAGGGGATGTGTTGGTATGTTTGGTTGGGGCCCCGAGGGGCTCGGGATTGATTTCAGATGGCTAACGGAGGGTTGGACTTAAGAATTTGCAGCAAAATAGCTGCTGGTATGAACTTACTGGTGTGGCCGCACTTGCGGATGGGGAGCCGCAGGTGCGATGCTGCAGGTGCGAAGGTCCATGCGCAGGTGCGAAAAGAGTCCATGCAGGAGGAATCCGCAGGTGCGAAGCAAGGGTTGCACCAGCGAAGCCGCAGGTGCGAAGAAAGGACTCGCAGGTGCAAGAATTGGACTGTTAGTGGGATTTCACAGGTGCGAGGAATTGTCCGCAGGTGCGGATTAACTGGGCAGAACAGTATAGATAGGTGCCTCCGCGAATATTTTGTCATTTCTTCCATTGTTGCATGCGGGTTAAGCTTGTTTGAGAGAAAACTGAAGGGGGAATTCGAAGGTCTTCAGTGGAGGTAAGTTCCCGTATTATAAAACTCGTTTCTATGTTATTTTGTAACGGATTAGGCTAGTAATTTGAAGAATTAAAGTGGAAAAAGTTGGAGAAAATGGGGAGGAAATTTGGAAATTCTTTTGGTGATTTGAGTGGGCAATTATGGTTCGATTGTGGAGTTTTTGGTATGTATAGAATCGTGGGAGGATGAGGATTCTAGTGATGTAAATTTTATTAAATTCTGAGACGTGGGCCCGGGGCTCGGATTTGGCCGAATTTCGAGAATTTCAAGAATTGTGTTAAAATTTATATCTTTCGATTGGGTTTTGTTCCTTTAGCATATATTGATGATGTTAATCTAATTTTGGTTAGATTTGGAGCATTTGGGAGCCAATCTGAGGGCAAGCGCATCGCGGAGTAGCTTTTGGGCTGTTTTGAGGTAAGTAACGATTGTAACTCTAAACCTGAGGGTATGACACCCCGTTATTTGATATTGTGTTGATAAATGAGGTGATGCACATGCTAGGTGACGGGCGTGGGGCCATGCACCGATAGGGATTGTGACTTGGTCCGTCCCGTAGCGACTATTAAGTCGCGTATTCGATTTGAAACCTTACGACATCCTGTCTTTTAGAAGTTTATACTTGTTATGGGATGTGAGCCATGTTTGGGGCCTTGTGCCAACCTGTTTAGACCCTCAGGGGTATTTCCATGTTGGGTCCTCGAGCCGACCTATTTAGACCCTCAGGGGGGGATACCTTTACACTATTCTGCCACTATCCTGATAGGACATCTGTGAACTCAATCATGTTTCCTACTTGTTGTTATTTTCACTATTATCACACTGCTTTGAAAACTCCAAAAAGTATTTTGGGCTGAGTCCCGTGAGTTGAGATGAATTGCCCAAGTGTCTTGTGAGGGTGACTGAGTCAGGCCGAGAGCTAAGTATGTGAGGATAGCTATGGATCGGGCTGCCCGCCGCAGCAGTATATGTGTGTTAGGCCGAGCGCCGAGTATGTAAGGATAGTAAGGGACGGGCTGCACGCCGTAGCAATATATATGTTATATATTATATGTGGTTCGGGCTGCACGCCGCAGCAATAGAGATTATATATACATATGGATGGGGTTGCACGCCGCAGCAATATATATATATATATATGTTATATATGGAACAGGCTGCACGCCACATCAATATACATATTTGATCGGGCTGCACGCCGCAGCAGATATAATGCTTGGGCTGAAGGAGCCCCTCCAGGAGTCTGTACACCCCCAGGAGCGCAGTCGACTATTATATGGATCGGGCTGCATGTCGCAGCATATGTTATATATATGGATCGGGCTGCACACCGCAGCAGTATAAATATATATATATATATATATATATATATATATATATATATATATATAGAGAGAGAGAGAGAGAGAGAGTAGTGGAGCCGCCGCAACAGTTGTGTGTGTTCATGGTACTTGCTGAGTACGAGTGTTAAGTGAGAGCATGAGATACTGATAGTGGAGTCACGAATGACTGAGGGGCTTGCCCGGGAGGCTTATATATTTTATGAAAATGTTGTTTTCACTCTTCTTTACACTGAGCCTCTGATAATAAATGTTGGATAAATGTTTTTATACGAGATTTTTAAATGGAAACCGGAGTTTTATAAAATATTCGAAATTGTAGATTCCTGACTTGATTTATTCATTTCCACTATTATTCATTACATGGATTTACATGATTTAAATGCTCGTCACTACACTCAAGTTTTTAGTTACATTGATTACTTACCGAGTTGGCATACTCACGTTACTCCATGCACCTCTCTGTGCAGATCCAGGTACCCGGCCATCTCACTAATTGATTTTGGACGAGCTTGGAATTGTTCCAGGGTTGAGGTAGCTGCTCAGCGTCCCCAGCTCACCTCCTTTCCTTCCCTCAAATCATAGTTCCTTTTGGTCTTTTGTACCTCAGGCTTTTGTTGAAGCAAGTCATTATATTGTACATTGTATTTACAGTCTTAGATGCTCATGACAGTTGACTCCAGGTTTTGGGGAAGTGTGTATTTTTTATCATCTCGTTCTGTCATTTTAAAAATCTGCTAATTTTGGGAAATTATGATATATATATATATATATATATATATATTGATAGTCTGAATTGGTTGCTAGCCTAGTTCTATAATAGGCGCCATCACGGCCGGTTTAGGAATCGGGGTCATGACAATACCTATTGACCTTTGCAATTTCATTCTCTTTTCGTTTGAGTTCCTATTTTGCATATCTATGCCTCTGAGATTTTTATGAATCAACATGCTATTGTATGCTCCGAAGCTCTTCTTGAGGCACTATGCCTTTTAGTAATCGAATTTGCCTATTTGTTGCCTTGATTCTGTTTCCATAAGCTTGTTTGCTCTAATGTACATGTTTGAATGCTTATTATATTTCTTATACTAAGTTTAGCTTCTTACTTTGTTTTTTACTCTTGTGACGAGTCGAGTCATGCCTAGAACCTGTTCTAATTCTTGTTTAGTCATGTGCAACTTAATATTTCTCTAGAATTAATTTTTGACAATGTTCTTAGCCCAAAATGCTACTTGTAAACTAATGCATGTTCCCTACCTTGTCTTGTATCTTTGTGATAAATCGAAGCATGTGTTTCATACTTTGTTAAGTCATTCATGTCCAACTTGTTAAGTCCCTGATGTTATACTAATTAGCTAAATCCTGCTTCCATGCCATTTAGTTTCTAATGTATGCTTAGACTTATGCAATCCTGTGCTCCTAAATACTTTTTGAGACCTTAGGATAAACCCCATAACTAATCTCTCCTCTCATATATGGCCAACTAGTATCAGATTCAATACTAGCCTATCTTGCTTCTAAAAAATTGACATGTCTCATATACTATGATTAATGTTCATCGTGCTAGGGTTTTCCATGTTCCTTTAAGCAATTGCCTGGTCATGAGTTTGCTCCTTTGGGTTTTCATGATGAATACCTGAATATGCTAGACCTTCATCCTATGGTAGTCGACCAGGTCACTCTTAAATTTTGTTGCTAGAATTAAAGGCATAAACTTTCCTTGTATGTGCTTTGAGTGCCTTCCAATTTAGCCCGATTTTGTTTATATGTATTGGCTAGAGTTGTTATTATCCACAACTCTAAGAACCAAGTGTATACGTTGTTTGGTTAACCCTGTGAGTATTCTGTCATATGTATGGCTGATTGTGGCATGGTTTGGGTAAGTAAGGTTATTCGTTAAGCCTAATGTTGGGTCATACATGTTGGGTTTGAGTAAGGAACTCAAGTTTCTATGGTAAGCAGTTCATGGGTTTGCTATTGTGCGAATATTAAGACCATTGAAGGCCTGGAGACATCCCTGGGTTGTTCTGCACTAGGCCTGTAATTATTCTATTGGGCTTGTACTTGCTTCATTCTGTGACGAGTCATATTTAGGTTTATACTATGTCATTTGGGGCTGTAATAATTTGTGATTACGAATATTGGGGAGATTAATGAAAGGGAATGGGGTATTCTAATTCTCACATGAATGTATAGAAAGCATGCCTATAGGACCTATGTGGTTTACCTGCTATTTTCTTTCCACGCTTTAATCTCATGTGTAGAAAGCATGCCTATAGGAGTAACGTGCACACACTTCACTTAATTGTCAAGACATGTTATTTCTAGTATTTGTTATACCTGTTTCCGTGTCGACTATTCAACACTCTTAGATAACATGTCTTAGGGCACTACAATACAATGTTTACTTATCTAGATACCATGCCTATAGGATTCAAATATCATTGATCATTTTCTCAACTTGTGTTATTACTGTGTGATTGTTACATAACGTGACTTACCAATCTAGATACCATGCCTATAGGACATTAACGTCTATCTCAGGTATACGCTTATAAAATCAACATTAGTACTCTGATTCGTATCGCTTTATTGCCTCACCAACGATTAGAAATCATGCCATTAGGACTTGCAATGTTTTAACCTGTCTGCACGCTGTTTATGCACAATGCTATTAATTAGAATCACATAGGAACCATGTCTATAGAATTTATAACGATCTAATTTGCTCGTACGTTAGCATATAAATTCAGCACTACTTGTTTGATATGGGAATCGTATAAAAATCATGCCTATAGGACTAAAGGATTTTGAGTCTTAATTTTGAATCGTCCACTGCTTAATTTGAGAATCAGTCTGTGTGATTCTTTGTTTATGTGCGGAGGTTAATATGAGCTACTCTTTGTTGTTATGTGAAGTCCTATTTGTTTTGTATGTGCGAGTAGTTTTATCATTCTGAGAAACCTAAGTCTAGAGACACCCAAATAGAGGTCCAAAGCCTCCTAGACCATAGGCATGTGACAGGTATTGCACGCATAGGACACGGCTTAGAATTGAATTAGAACGCTTTAGGTAAACAACTTCAACATAGTAATCAGGTAGCAGAAGATGATAGTCTGTGCTCGCTGAGTAATATGAGCAACTCCTATCTAAAAGGAGTTGCGAAGTATTATTTATATTTCACAGGGTGATCCTTTAGGCTAAAAATCTTAGGAACCCCTCCTCCTTTATATATTTGCTACTCATACTTAGTCGTTTAATATAGACCGTCGTAGTTGTATCCTCGTAGATTTGTACTAATTATCATTGTGTTATAATGAAAATCTTTGACTTTTTCTTTGCTTATCTGATCATCTATCCTAACTGCACAATCCACTAATTCTTAAGTTTGACCGGGACCCACAATTATGGACCTCGAAGAGTTCCTAACACCTTCTCTTTGAGGTAATTTGAGCCCTTACCCGATATTTGGTGGCATTGACTAGTCAAACACAGTTATTTTCATAATATGTGTCCTAACGCACCTCAAAACCGTTAGGTGGTGACTCTTCTCTTTTAACACCCTATTTTCCATTTAAAAGAGTTGTCACCCGACGGGGATATTGACTTTGGTATTGACTTGGTGTCGGGCACTCAGCCTATTTCTATCCTCCGTATCGTATGGCACCAGCTGAGTCTAAGGAATTGAAAGAAAAACTTTAGGAACTTCTTGATAAGGGTTTTATTAGGCCTAGTGTATCTCCTTGGGGTGCACCGGTTCTGTTTGTAAAGAAGGATGGTACTATGTGGATGTGCATCGGCTATAGGCAGTTGAACAAAGTTATGATCAAGAACAAGTATCCTTTGTCGCATACTGATGATTTATTTGACCAACTTCAGGGAGAGAGGGTGTTCTCTAAGATTGATTTGAGGTCTAGGTATCACTAGTTGAAGATTTGGGACTCAGATATTCTAAAGATGGCATTCAGGACCCCTTTTGGTCACTATGAGTTCCTTCTGATGTCTTTTAGGATGACCAACACCCCAGCAGCATTCATGCATCTGATGAACAACGTATTTAGGCCATATCTCGACTCGTTTGTCATAGTATTCACTGATGATATCCTGGTGTAATCACGTAGCCAGTAGAGCATGCCCAACATTTGAGGATTGTATTATAGCAGCTGAGGGAGGAAAATCTTTATACCAAGTTCTCCAAGTGTGAGTTTTGTCTTAGTTCGGTGGCGTTCTTAGGGCACGTGGTGTCCAGTGAAGGGATTAAGATGGATCCAAAGAAGATAGAGGTGGTTCAGAGTTGACCCAAACTGTCTTCAGCTACGAAGATTCAAATATTTCTTGCCTTGGCCGGATATTATAATCACTTTGTGGAGGTTTCTCGTCCATTGCAACGCCTTTGACCAAATTGAACCAGAAGAGTACTTGATGTGCCATAAACTTTTGGAACCTTTGATACTAATTAAATAGACTTTAGCTCGTCTTTTAAAGCATTGTTAGTTATTTCTTAAGAATTTTTGGTGTTTTGCAGTGTACGATACTTGAAGAACCAAAAATACGAAAAAGAAGTCAAAAATCCATAGAAGGGCAGAAATGCAGCAAGTATGTGACCGCGAAAGTAATGTGCGGATCGCAAACCTACCGCAGATTGAAGCCGATTTTTCAGCCATTGAAGAGAAGAATATGCGGTCTATTATATGGTCGCATAACGCTTCTTCGGACCGCATAATGACCGTACAGTTGCAACAAGAGATTTTTCTTGAGCACATCTGCGATGAAGTCTGCAGTTGCATAATCACTATGCGGACCGCAGAATGGAAATGCGATGGAAAACTGGGGAACTGGGCGTGTGATTATGCGATGACATTTGCAAATATGCAGACCGCATACATGGTCTGCGACCATTCTGCGGTCGCAGATAGGTTTTGCAGGGGTATTTTTGTCCAACTTTGACCCCGACTTTTGGTCCACTATAAATAGATTTACTAGGGTTTTTGTGGGACATCTTGTCTGAAAAAAGGCTACATTGAAGGCATTGAATACTCCATTATTTTGGAAGCTTTTGAAGAGAGAATCTTATAACTTTGTAAGCCTTATGCCTATTTATTGTTTTATTCTTGGATTCTAGTATTAGTAGCTAGTTTTAAGTACTAAGGTTGTGGACCCTATATGGGTGTAATGTTAATGTGTGTTTACCATTTAATATATATATAATGGTTGGTTGATATTTATTCATTTCTCATGCTTCATCTATTGTTGGTGATTGCAAACATTAACTAATTCCATTTTACTTTTTCTTTACTTGGAAAAGTAGGTTAGGGTTTGGTAGAATTGAATATCAAAAACTCAAGGCTTTAAACTTTGTTTAATAGAATCGCTTAGGAATAAGTGGGTTCTATTTGGCATAAATTGGTTATTCTTAATTGAAACTCTTTTATATTTGAGAAAAACATAAAGAGAAAATACTACCCAACTATTGGAAAATATTGGATAGTCACTTAGACCATTTGCATATCGAAGGACCTTCCATTAGAAATATATCATATTAACACCGATAGCATTACATTCCATTGAAGGGGACACAATCTTGGTTTTCTTAATCAAATTAATTACATTCTCACAATACAATAGTCTTCTTTACTACACATAATTACAACACTCTTTTTAAGCTAACGGAATAGAATTACGATTCAAGTCAAGTTTCACACTATTCAAGTAATTCTTCACACCTATTCCCGGTGGGATTCGATCACAACCTAGTTAGGTATTATATTTGACATCGACCGCCTTACACCATTCATTTAGGTGTAATTTGAGCGTATCAAATTTTGGCGCCGTTGTCGGGGAATACTATTTTGAAATTACTATTTAGTGTGTTCTTTACTTTACATCTTCTTTTATTCCATCACATTTTGCATGTTGTTACTAGGTAAACATGGCCGAGTTTGAATAAGAAGAGAACCCTTTTGCGGATATAGATGAGTACATTGAGGATACAAACGCCATTGTCCCTCCAAGACTTGATGTTGCCACCTTCATGGTGGAACACGATTTAATCCTAATGCTTAAAGTAGAGGGTTTTTTCAGAAATTCCACCGATGATGATCCGACACAACATCTCAGAAACTTCTTGTGTGTGTGTGCGATGCACAAGCAGAACAACATTTCAGATGATGCCCTAAGACTGAGGTTGTTCAAGTACCCACTAGTTGGAGAGGCAAGGAAATGGATCCAAAATCTACCACCTAATTCCATTCACTCTTGGCCTAAACTCGTCCGATCTTTCCTAGCTAAATGGTTCCCGCAAAGCAAGAAATCTGATCTCCGGGATAAAATTTTCTTCTTCAAGCAACTACCGGGTAAGCACCTACATGGGGCATGGGATCGATTCAAGCTATATCTAGTGAGGTCGCCAAATCATGGCACTAGCTGGAGAGGCAAGGAAATGGATCCAAATCTCTTGGCCTAAACTCGTCCGAGCTTTCCTAGCTAAATGGTTCCCACAAAGCAAGAAATCCAAGCCCCGGGATAAAATTTTCTTCTTCAAGAAACTACTGCGGAATCACCTACATGAGGCATGGGATCGATTCAAGCTATATCTAGTGAGGTCGCCAAATCATGGTT
>ML411673.1:0-35001 GCA_005239525.1 Nicotiana knightiana | reverse complement strand
TCTTTCCAAGACCATCTGCTATTGAATCAGCTGCTGTTGCCGGGCGAGATTCTATCTTTTCCTTATAGTCCACGGGATTTTACTCTGAGGAAGCTCATTCCTTGGATGGATCATAACTTATACAAAGGATAGTCTCTGTAAGAAGGACCAAAGCGCACTGAAAGAACCTACCGATTCTTGCCAGTCATAACAACCAAAACGGGTTAGCCTTTGTTTGCCCCATTGGCGAAGTTATAAGTTGTGGTGAATCCGTGTCGCTACTATAAAGTGCTTTCCATAGTTCAATAGAGAAAAGAGAGAAGAGCAGGCCGATTTCCTTTACTTTATTATTAAACTTAAACAAAGAATCGTTTGACTTTGAATGCCGAAACCTTGAAAGCAAGGAAGGGCCTCTTTCCATCCATAGAATCTCTTCCTTATGCTAGCACTTTCAGCTATCTTTCTTAACCTGCTTCTATCAAAGCATCTTGTAAACTCCGACCATCATCTCAGTGAATTAGCCCATGGATATGGGATATGAACGATTAAGAGTTCTTGCTTAAAAAAAAAGGTACGTACTAACTGAGAGTGGAATCTATCCTGACTTTCAAGTAGCGCTTGATTGAGGGATGAACCCCGAATCCGTACTTTCCGGTACTATGCCTACTCCCCTTTCCTCTTTCAAGTGGGTTGAACTCTTTCTAAGGCAAAAGGCCAAGTGTGTGCCACGAGTGCTCTGTCTTCGAAAAGGCAGAATGCTATTATAGAATCCGCTATTTTAGGAATAGAATAAGCTTTGTGTCCTAACCAGATGTCGTGGGGCGATAAGGGGTGCTTTATCTAAACTAGGCAGGAGAACTTGGCTAACTTTCCTACTCTGATAGCATCTCTGAACGGCAGGTACCCACAACCGCCGTAACCAAGGAATGAATCTATTAAGTGGGAAAGAGCCCTCGTAAGGCCTCTCTCATCCCTTGCTTATGTTGAATCGAGATTTTATTGGTCTTCTTTGACCCACGGGTGCGAATCGGTAGCTGTGAAACTAGCTCTGGCTTGATGATTGCTTTAATTTTAGCTTTTTCCTGGGGCATAGAAGGAAGCTTTTTGAATATTGGTCAACTTAGGCCTCAGGCTTGAGAAGGGTCATCGTTCCCTGCTGTCCCATGTTTGTTGTATTTCTGCAGGGGGAGCCCAACCCCACTAACGCCGTGTTTTAGGGTTACAATGAGCTGGTCTCTGAGAGACTAAGTTGAGAATAGCGCTCTCTATCTTTCCAGCCATAGGCATATCTGCCTACTTATCTAGGATCAAGGGCTCTTTACTAATATAATATCATATGGGGCACTTCCTTGAAGAAAGCCGTACTCCCATCAGCTTTCAAGTAGATAAAGAAGTTAAGGCTAGTGACATCAGCTATCGGCTATTGGCCTTTGTGAAATCTCCTCCTCAATATGTTTGATCCCTTTCCAAGCCTTCCTCTTCGTCAGTGATTATGGGTCGCTCCTGTCCTTTAGTTCGATACACTACTCTAAGGCCAGTTGCCTATACAACATCTTTACTTTCTAGTAGAGTCCACTTTGGTTATCGCTACACCCTCTCTAGACAAACGATTTGATTCAAGCCACTCCACCACTGGTACAATAGCACCGTGCCTTAATAATCTCATAGGCATCCGGGCTTGACAAGTTCAAGCAAAACCGTAGAGAGAGCGGGCTACACCTAGCTTAGCCTATCCAATATCCGATTCAAAAAGAGCTTTTTTTGTTGATTTTCCTCTCTCTGTATAAAGTCAATCCCAGTGTTGGGCAGAGCCCATTGTCAAAGGATCATTTCGCTGGAATGCTTGCTTGAATATAGCTACTCCCATTAAAAGGAATTTTTCACTCTATACGGTATGCTACAAACCGAATGAAGAAGTCGGAAGCAGTCCATCGCCTGTGGGAGCTTGCTGATAGTGAGGAAGCCATAATCTATCTATCAGATTGCCTATTTGTCTATCTGTCTGGTGAAAAGAGAATGGAAAAGACTCTAAATAGGGCAAGCACAAAATACCTCGTTCGAGTCCCCAGACGAAGGTGAGACCAACCTTATTATGATTAGCGAAGTCCTTTCCAACTCCGTCGAATGGTTTCACTCCTTTTTTCCCCTTCTGTCAGTTCCTTGTCAGTCAGTCGACTCCCCTCCCTCAAAAGATTGTCGAACTTCACGATTATTCATCCATATATGGGTAATCTCCGGCTGTCAGAGAAGAAAGGATCTCCATGAAAGCAGGAGGTCTTAAACATTAGTCTGTCTTCAAATGCGGGAAGGGTAGACATTCAGTTCGATGAGGGCAGGTTCCTACACATTAATTTTAATTGATTGATTGGGAAAGCTAGTTCCGTAGCATTAGAAGCTTAAGTATCTGGAAAGAAGGAGGAATGAGGATGTGGAAAATAAGAGACGGTCTTAGACCTTATCTTAGCTGTTTAAATAAAGCAGGGGCTAGGTCTCTGTCCCCGGATTCACTGATTCAAGGGTTTTAGATGGGATGGACAGAAGAGTTTGAACGGGCGAGTGACTTTAGGGTTCCACAGCTTCCAAAGGCTAAAAGCCGAAGTAGTTGATCCAGTAGTTCTAAATATAGATAGAAGAATCCCGAATGAACAAGCATCCACAAATGTCGATTCATTCAAGCAAGAGAGTGCAACAATCCTTTCCTTTGACACTGGTCCCGTAAACGAGTGAAAAATACCTTGTACAGTTTCCCCTTTCCCTTTCAGCCAGTCCAAGAGTTCAGTTCACTCGAAAGCGGGTAGCCATTAAGGAAAGCGGCTGTTGGATATTTGGTTTTAACCGGTTGCTCCACCCCTTATAGTAAGTACTGGTGAGAGGGAAAGAGCGCTCCTACCCTTTACCCAAACAGTACAAGAATGGAAATCCACCTATTGGTGTGCTGCTGCCCTCAACCGACCTGATCGTCCCAATCCGGTTGTCCTCACTAAGAACAGATCCACAATCTCTTATCTAATGAATATGAAATTGCTATATAATATTCCTTTGCCTAGCTGCCCATTGCTAGAACTTCCAGCGCTAAGGTGGTTGGTGTGGTAAGGCAAGCAACTCCTCTTTCCGAAGAAGAGTGCCTGCCCGAGCTATCTTAAAGTAAATATCTCTAGGTTAGCTATAGGTAAAGTTCTCCCAGAGCCGGAGACACAGGCCGCTACTCCTTCAGAAACCGGGAATCCGCAAGGAAGGATAGGACACAGAATAAAGACCTAAAGTTGTTCGTCGGATGAAACCGAGAACCGAAAAATGTCTATCAAAGAGAGAGAGGGACTGACTAGACGGCTGTCAACCAGCTCTGAAGGTTGCAAAGCCTTTAGAGTGCCCCTGAACGGAAGGAAGGAAATATATTTAGAAATCTTTCCTAGCTACCGGGGAAGGGGAGAGGAGAACATAAGTAACCATCAAACTATAGAACCTCACCTCAAACAAAGGCCCTCGGAAGAGCCTGAAGTAGAGAAACCTACAAATAAATAAAAGAATACCTGTCAAAAGCTTCACCTCGGTAAACCTTTGGAATAAAGATCGTCGAGCCGCCGACAACTCCCAGGGTTCACTAAAACAGGGGATACTCCGCGAAAGACTATTGAGTGACCTGTCGAGCTGATCCGACACCAAGTGGGCCGTACCTCTGAGGACTCAATATGAAATAGAAAGGTGTTCCTTTAAGCCCTAAAGTCGTCCGCTTTCTCACCGGTTGCAGAAAGTCTTTTAAGAAAAAAGCTTCCCTAAATTTTCGTGGCATCCGGATCGGTATACCTCGGCACGACGAAGACTGACCCCTTTGTTTCGGGGTACCCCGTTGTCACAGAGCATGGGAAGGACGCACGGTGATTACCCCGAAAACCTTCGCTTGCTTGGAGGCATATGGAGGCTCATGCAGCACAACCGGCGAGCAGAGCCAAGCCCAACCATTACAGTCAGGAGACGCGTGGGCATGACGTCCTGGAAGCGGATGAGTAAAGCATATCGCTTTTCGCATATCACTTATCCCGGTCACCCCTTCCATCCAGAGAAGGTAAGTTCAAAGCCTAATTATTTCCTTTTCTACTTATTCACATCCTCACTCGAATAAGACAAAAGCCTTCGAACTTACAGCCACTACCCCAAACATCTTTCTATGACACCCTGCCCGACATCGTCACGAGTAAGCCCCCTTTCTTTTTTTTATGTTTTTCAATCGCCTTTGTTTATTGTGAATCCGTTCGACATATATGCCTTCCTCGGGCCTCAAAAAATCAGAGAAATGTTGAAGTGACGTCCAAGCCCGTGGTCGCAATGCCGCCTCCACGCAAGCCCTCGGTCACCGAGCCGACCTCGTCCGCTCGGAAGGACACAACCTTGGCCAGCCTTCCGAGTTCTACCCCCGCTACCACAAATATCACAGGCCATACACCGTTCGAGGGTACCTCCGCTCCCCAACTGAGAAAAATGGAGCAAATTTGGTTGAGGCCCGGGAGATGAGGGAAAGGAGAGAGAAGAAAAGAGAAGGTTCTGCTGACACTAAAGTCTCCCTGCCGGAGCTCCCCGAACCTGAAGTGGAAGTCGAGGGGTGCTCAGTGAGAAGAAGCGTCAAATGATTTGGATAGTTGTCGCGCTGAGCAGGGAGCCTACAGGGAAGGTTGGGGAAATGAGGAGCTAGACGAGTATCTGCAGAACCTCTACCCCATCGACTACATCTATCGCTGAACCAACTGAACATCCACTTGAAACGGCATAATCATCAGAACCGACTGCAGCTTCATTGACTGAATGAACTGGTGCCTATACCTTTCTAGGCTCCTGGTGCTGGCTGTAGCCGTGGGAGGTGGGGGCTCTACCAAAAAGCATGCAACGACACAATCAATAGGTGAGCCCTTACCCGCACTCCGAGCAGGTGGGTATCGACAGACACAATGACTTAATCAACCGGATCCACCGAAGTTATTTCCTCTAGACAGAATGAGGCTCCTGTTGAGAGATCTATTAGTGATTGGGCCACCCCTCCTGGCAAAGAAAGAAAGGTAGGTTCAGGCGATTGATCAAAAAAAGATTTCCTTTCCTTTCTTTATGACAGAGCAATTGAATGAAGCAGTGCGGGGCCTAGAAGATTATGAATAAGCTATTTATTCTCCGTCCTTTTGAATAAAAAAACCTTCGGAATGATGGTAATAGAGTAGTTGATCTGATCTCGCGCGTAGGCGGATAGAAATGCCTATAGATGAGGTAGGCGAGGGTAGCTTGCCGGCAAAAGGCGTGTATGGTAGTCTTTTGTTTGATGATAACGGGAAGGGCAATTGACTGCAACCTTTTTCGGCCTATTGGCTATTGGGTGGGGGCAACTGGAGGAAGACAGCACGGGGCAAAGCAAAGGGCAGAGCTTCAAGTGACTTGTTAGGGCTGTCGAAGAGCAAAGAAAAAAGTCACTCGAAGCTCCTCTCCTTAGAGTCAAGTGGCTTTCGGCTCCTCTCCTTAGAGTCAAGTGGCTTTCGGCTCCTCTCCTTAGAGTCAAGTGGCTTTCAGCTCCTCGTAACCGTGCTCTGATAGAAGGCTCGAATTTTCAATAAATATCATAAGAGAAGATGTGCACGCAAAGAAGGTTGTGCATCTTTTTTTCTCCCATGCTTTCCGTTGGTCAACAACCAACCAAAGTGCTCTATACTTCTTCACTACTCGTACATGCTTGATGGAGTTAAGCTGTATTGAGANCCTATATGCAATGATGGAGATGGAGTACTTGGGATCAGCAGAATTCTAAAACTACGGAACCAACTGGTTTCACACCGGGAGAACAAGATCCGGAGCAACGACCCCAACAGTGTATATATATATATATATATATATATATTTGTATTCATCACCTTATTTGCTACCTCATCCATGGAATTTTCTTTCTGTCTTGCTTTTGCATCTATGTTGCTGATCATGCTTAAAAATATGGAAGAAAATTTTTTGCGTGTGATTTTTTGAGAGAAAAATCCTTATTTATTTGAATTTTAAATTTTTATGTGTTTGGCTAGTTTTGATAAGTCTATGTTAATGACTAGATATTGATAAATTGAAACTTAATTGGGACATTTATGTAAGATTCACACACACATACCCAATCAATTGATCGTGTCGCTATTGTTCGTATAATAAAACTAGAAACAAGGGAATCATTTCCGCTAGAGACCACCTAAATAATAGATTGATCCAAACAACAGATATTACTTTCGAAGCAATTAATTAAGATATTGAGCAGTCAAGACATTTTTATGGTTATAAAAATATGACACTAAGGTAAAACAAAAGATTAAAAACTGAAGTGTTTTTCAATTATAGAAAGTTTGACATAATTTTTTGAATAAAGCAGCAAAAAGAAATAGTAACATACAAAATGGAGCAAATTAAAGGGACTACGTAATTGAAATTAACAACTAAACATGCCTTTTTATTTTTAATATAAATTCCAACTTTAATTGCACTACTATGTTAATCGATCCGTCAAGAAAGCTCCTTGTTTTTGTAAAATGTTTTAAGTTATGTTCATTCATGATGAGAGGATTTTAACAAATTAAAAGCATGTAATTTGACAAGTTGTAATAAATTTATTACACAATTAAGTGTGCAAATTGACTGAATTTTCAGATTCCAAGAACGATTGCTAGAATTTGAAGCTTTATAAGTTCAAACTCTAACGATTCATGAGATTCATATTTTACAAGTGAGTATTAAAATTTATTGGAGTTTCAAACCCCGAGAATGATTGTTAGAGTTTAAAGCTTTATAAGTTTGAATCCCCTAAACAATTTATGGGGTTAAAATTGTATAAAACTAATTGTGAAAAGCCACACAAATTTAATTAATGAGAATGTTTCTATCTTTTCAACACAGGACACCAATTACATGATAAAACATTAGCAATCTTAGAGATAGACATTTGCAATCTTTAGCAGTCGCTGCAACACGTTAAAATTAGAACCCCACGTGATAACTGGTAAGCTATATAGAGAAACAGGGATGGACTGAATATAATGAAATGACAGAAGTACCCTCAGATGGGCTTTTAATTCCAAGAAGCCACATAGGTATACACTTGCGGATAAACTTTTATTGCTTAGTTATGGCTTAAGTGATATGTAGTATTACTTACTTTTAACTTATATGTATTAACTCTGATTTATATTATCGTCTTTTAAGATTTTGCACAACTAGTATAACTATAAGGCACACATATCTTGCTATCAGGGGCGGATCTACTTTGTCTGATCGGGGTGACACGTCACCCGCTTGCTTCGGCAAAAATTCTTAATAAATATATTGATATTTATAAAAAAAATGAGTTATATATATAAAGTGGCACCCAGATAACAAAAGTTGCATGTGAGTGCCATGGCTCAGACACCTGTTTAACCTTTCTTTTGTCTTAAATTCTTTTTCTTACATATTAGCCCTAGATTTCTTTTATTCTTTGTTGGGCCTTTGGGTCCTCATTTCTTCTTCCTTTTCTTTTCCTCCTCCTCCGTAAAAATTGCACGAGGCGCCCTATTTGGTCGCCCCCATTTAATCTATATCCATTTTTTTAAAGTTTTAATTTGTACCAACTTTTTAAACAACTTCAGCCCCCTTTCTCCTCCTCCTTCTCCTCCTTCTTCTTCTTCTTCTTCTTCTTCTTCTTCTTCTTCTTCTTCTTCTTCTTCTTCTTCTTCTTTCTTCTACTGTTATTGGTGCTTCTATGAAACTTCAGTTCATAGGTATGAACTTTCTGCTGAAGATTAACGTTTGCTGCTTATGTACTTCGACCAACTTAATAACTTCCAAACAAATAAAGTTAAGAATGCTGAAGTTCAGCAAATACAAAATAAACTTCAGCCCTGAAGTTCATCACAAACATAACAAAGCTTCAGATAAAAAATGCCGAAGTTCAGCAAATATAGAACAAAATTTCAGCTAAAACATGCTGAAGTTTTTACAAATGAACTAAATTACTTCAGCATCTTCTGCTGAAGTTTTTTGAAAAAGCTTTACGACAAAACTAATGAATCCATAACAAAACTTCAGCTTATTTAGTGTTGAAGTTTTACAAATGACCTAAATAACTTCAGCATCTTCTGCTGAAGTTTTTTGAAAAAGCTTTACGACAAAACTAATGAATCCATAACAAAACTTCAGCTTATTTAGTGTTGAAGTTTTACAAATGACCTAAATAACTTCAGCATCTTCTGCTGAAATTTTTGAAAAAGCTTTACGACAAGATTATTGAATCCAGGACAAAACTTCAGCTAAAACATGCTGAAGTTCAACAAATAGAGAACAAAATATCAGCTAGTAGAATGCTTAAGTTTAGCCGTCTACTAGAATGCTGAAGTTTGCGTGATTGCCTTTGCTACTTCAGGCCCGTATGCTTGAAGTTTAGGCGAAAAGCGGGTACGCTTGTAAATATTTTTGCAAAGCGGGTATAAGTTAAAACGTGACCCAAAAAGTGAGTATAAATGCAAATACTCCTCCTTCTCCCCCTACTTTTTCTTCCGGTTATTAAATACGTACTAAATCCTTTTATCTTCTTTCTCTTTTTAAACTTTTTTATATTAGCCTTCATTTTGCTTCCTACCATTATATCTTATTTCATAAGCAATTTCTTTCGATAAGCGATTTTAAAATTCTAAGTAATATATAGTTTCTCTCTTTTTAGTGATACATTATTAATTTATATATTGAAGTATAATTTGAGCAGTATCATTTGTTGGGTTTTGAAAAAAATAACATGATTAATAGAGGTTTATGTTGATTCTCACAGAGTGATAACTTTAAAATTTTGGCTTTGGAAATAATTGTCATATAATGCAATAATTAAATTGGAAAGTTAACTCAAGAATAATGATCAATTAATCAAATCAAACAAAAATTATATAGTAATTAAGCTACTCTTTAAGAAAATTTTCTAATTGTAGGCGAACTTTCATGAAATATTTATTTTGTACTTTTATCTAAGTGCAGGTGTATTTTTTTTTTTTTGGTAAATCAAACATAAAAAAGTTGAACTAAAATTGAACTTATTTTCCTCTTTTAAATAAAAGAGCTAACTGGATTAACCAAAAATTAATTGAATCATCCATTCTTCTTATTCGGTCTTTCTGACTAGTGGTAAGGGTGTGTGATATATATTGAATCATCCATTCTTCTTATTCGGTCTTTCTGGCTAGTGGTAGGGGTGTGTGATATATATATATATATTTTATTTTTTTTGGCACCCGCAACCTTCAAATCCTGAATCCGCCTCTGCTTGTTACCAACAAGCTTTTAACTTTGTTGATAGTAAAACACTCCAAATAGGCATATAGTTGAAACTTGATAGTCTAAAAAATTCTATGTTCCACAGTTATTATTTTAATTAAAATCGAAAATATCAAACTAAAATGTTTCAGAATCGTAGCAAACCAATTGATGGACACCCAAAAATAGCAAGAGGATATTATATTAATATCACTTAAAAGGAAGGACGGTAAAATTATCTCCGTGTGACCTATAAGTTACGAATTCGAGTCGTGAAAATAATCACAAATATCTGCATCAGAGTAAGCTGTTTACATCACACTCTTAAAGTGTTTTTATGAATCATTCGTGAATGTGCGATGCTTTATGCACCTTAATGCCTTGTCCGTGACTCAGAGAAACAGAATTAGAAAAGCGACTTCCAAAAAGGCCATTTGTGCAATTAGGCCAATACAACAAAGGATTGCTACACAAATAGCACCTCTTTCTGGTCCATGGGCTTCAAATTAGTACCTCTTTCGGGTCAAATCTGCCATTTTCTTTAATTGGTTCCTGTGTGAGGAAACATAAACCCAAGAATTTCCCCTGCTAAACCCTAGCAATAAGTTCCAAACTTTCAGTAGCAGCAAATTTGAGAAAATTGCAGCACACAACAATGGAGAAAACCTCCCAATCTCCACACCCATTGTTAAAAATAGCAGAATTACAAGGAAGAGGAAGAGGACTTATTTCAACTCAACCCTTAAAACCTGGCCAAATAGTCCTCAAAGATTCCCCTCTCCTTCTCTACTCTGCATCTCCTTTGATCCCCTCAAACAATACTTTTTGCTCAAATTGTTTCAAAATAATACTTCAATCTCCAATCCCATGCCCAATGTGCACATTTTCAGCTTTTTGTACCTCTAATTGTCAGTCCATAGCTTTATCCTCTTCTCACACTCCTTGGGTTTGTCAATCTTTAACCCAACTCCGTAACATCTTGTCTTCTCATAACCTACTAATAGACCAACAAATTCAAGCTCGTTTTTTAATCTCTGCTTATAACTTGGCACTCATGTCTCCTTCCTCTTTTCGTGTTTTATTATCCCTTCAAGGCGAACCGTCTTTTATTTCTGAAAATGATGCTCTATTGCTTCACTCCCTCGTTGCTACGCTCAATCCGCCTACGAGTGAATTTGGATTCTCAAAAGAGCTTACTGCTGCTCTTTTGGCTAAGGATAAGGTAAATGCATTTGGGTTGATGGAACCTTTTGATTCTAATAAAGAAAGGGGTGTTAGGGCTTATGGTATTTATCCTATGGCTTCGTTTTTTAATCACGATTGCCTTCCGAACGCGTGTAGGTTCGAGTATGTTGATAGTGATGTTAGTGACAGGAATAATGTTGATATGATTGTTAGAGTTATTCATGATGTTCCTGAGGGAAGAGAGATTTGTTTGAGTTATTTCCCTGTGAATTTTAAGTATTCCGATAGGCAGAAAAGGTTGAAGGAGGATTATGGTTTTGCGTGTAATTGTGATCGGTGTGTGGTCGAGGCTAATTGGTCTGATCATGAGGATGATGATGCTATGGATAATGAGGGCGGGGAAAATGAGGAGGAAGAAGATGAAGCAATGGAGGAGGATGTGGATGATGAAGTAAATGGAAATGATGAGGTGGAGGAGGGTGATCAAGATTTTCCTCACGCATATTTCTTCATGCGGTACATGTGTAATCGAGAGAATTGTGGGGGTACCTTAGCTCCGTTGCCTCCTTCTGATGCATCTCTGTCGACAGTTATGGAATGCAATGTTTGTGGTAATTTGAGTCAATGTGATGAGCTTATGGTTTAGTGCCGAGTATGTCACATTTTCCATATTAGTAAGGTTTGTTTTTTCTTAGAAATTTGAGCCTCTACGTGATGTTTTTCGCGCTTATGTTGAGTTGATAAACACCTATTTTGATGAGCTTTAGTTGTAGCTAAAACTTCTTGACCCTTTGTCTTTGGTAGCTCATCTTGGTTTTTCTTTTGTTAGTCTCAAGCAAATGCCAAATGTTGGCTTGTGATCTCCATAATTTTCATATATATATATATGTGGTATACCTTTGTTTCCATAATTTTCAAATGTAGACGGTATACCTTTGTTTGAGTAACATGTACTTCTCTTATGAGCATTTTAACAATCAGTTTATCAACCAGTCACCTTAGAATTGGGCGCGTCTATATGAGTCATCTATACCATTTCGCTCTATTCTTCTAAGTATTTTACATGGATAATAAGCTGCCAGGGAATTTCTACATACCCAAGGCCTCGAGTTTTGAATATCAAGCACTGGAGTGTTGTGACAGAGTTGGTGATACTAATTGGATTGTGGTGTATAAGGCTTGAATGAAGAGTTTAATGATCATTGAACCATCCCCAATAAACATGAATTCGCTCATATATTTCATGGCTCTATAGACAATTGAAGCAGTGCAGTTCATGATACGAGTTTGCTAGAATAAAAGCTCCTGATCTTCAGCAATAAAAGGTAACATCAGTGTTTCATCTGAGTATTGAGCTAAGTAATGTTAGTTGGATATGAAAATGAACCTTGTTTCTTTTGTTGATACTTAGTGAAAGATTTAGAGATTTGCTATTTATTGATTTACGACATTGAGCAACTGCCATTTTGTTTTGCTTCTTTTTCATTCATTGCTCTCCATCACTTGAGTTTTAATTTTTCCTTTATAATATGCCATAAGACAAGATAGGGCAATGATGAAGCACCTTACTAGAAAGTAGAAACCATGATTGATGAAATACTTAGACATGCTACATAAGAAAAAGCCTAGATTAATGGTCGTCATATATAGAGAGTGTTTGGATTGGCTTAAAAGCCGGTCAAACCAGCTTAAAAGCAAAGAAATAAACTGTTTCAATCATCACAAATATAGGTTGACATCTTTTCTCAAAAAAAGAAAAGAAAAGAAATAAACTGTGACAATCATCACTTTTGAAGTTATCCAAAATTCCTCAGTATACGTAGCACCTTCTCCTTCTAAAATTAGGCATGCTTGTCCTAAGTTGCTCCGACACGGCAGTTTAGGTGCCGCACCCGTGTCGACACGACACTAGTATGGGTGTGGATACGAGATTCGTACCGGATGTGATCAAACAATTTTGGGAACTTTGACCACAACAGACGGAAAAATTCGTGATGAAATACAATTGATTTCTCGAAATCAGAACCAAAACTAGGGTAAATTTGAAGAAAATAGCATATCTTATCTAGGAAATCAATCCTCTACTTATCTACAACTTGAGAATAAAAAAGAAATACATATTTTACAAACTATACATAAGTATTCTACAAAATTTCTCATAATTTAAAGATATTTTTATATTTTTGGATTATTTTTAGCCGGATTTCCTACACCTGTATCCGTACTAGGAACCGTATCCCCGAATTTTAGAATTTACATCTCGAAGGATCCGACCTCTAGATCCGACCCTTGTTGGTTACCTGTACCCGTGTCCGAGTAACTTAGTGCTTGTCTACTCTTTCTGTTCTAATATTTATGGAATAGGTAAATGGGTGCCCAAAAGTCTATCTCTAACAACTTTTTTGGACATTTTTGGACAAAGAGTCTGATTTAAAGCTAACACTCAAGATAGGCTGACATCTTATTTTCCACTAAATATGTATTGGTTTGTTGAGGCATTTCTGTCACAGTACCTGTAGCCCATTTTCTTAATTATTTTGGCCATGAGCTGATAGAGTTTAAAGTTGACTATTGATTATATTAGTGGTTACTTCTTGTCTTGAACCTGCATTTAATAATGAGATCAGGACTAATCATTTGGACAGACAAAAACTAGGTTATTAAAATGATTAGATCATGCTATAAGTAGTCACACCTCTCTCGTTGTTTTGGAAAAATCATAACGAGCCCAAAACACACACACTTGTTTCCACAAAAAGCTTGGGTTTTTGCCAAGAAACCTGACTTTGCTATAACAAGAGCATGTCCTGGTTAATAACAACTTTAGTTGCTGCTTCCTTTGCATCCCAATTAGCTTATGCTTATGATCTCGACCCTCTACAGGACATATGTGTTGCGGTTAACGACTCTAAGGCTTCTGGTAAAATCATCTTTCTACAATCCCGAAAGCTTTTTGACAGATTCATTTTTCTTTGAAAAAAAGCAAAGGAAAAGGGTCAAGTTTGCTTCTATATTATTAGTAATCGGCCGATTTCTCCCTCCGTTAGATTTTTGGCCTAATATTACCCTGTTTTTAGGAAAAAGTCTCGTTTTTACCCTTGATTTCTAACAGATCGCTCCGACCTGAGGGTAATTTTAAACTATATTCAAAAGCTGGAGGGTAAATTTGGACATTTTTTCTTGACAGAAAATTTAGATACATGGAGTTCACCCATTTTAGGTTGGAGCTCCGCTAATGACAAAGGAAAATATGAGACGATTGCAGGATTATGAATGAACCAAAAGTGAAACTGAGGGTAAACTTGAGCAAGTTCATATAATATATAGGGTTAAATTGTTTACTTTTCCCCTTTAAACATTATGTTATATGATGCCTGTTTATGTTGTATATATAGTTTCTATCATCTGTTAACTCTTAATATCCGAACAATATGTTTAGCTTCATTTTATTTCACTCATGCAGTGTTTCTGAATGGGAAGGTTTGCAAAGACCCAAAGCTTGCAAAAGCAGACGATTTCTTCTTTTCAGGTCTTGATGTAAGTGGAAATCCAATGCCCAATTCTGGTTTTGCTGCAAATGTTGTGGACGTAAACACAATGCCTGGACTCAACACTCTTGGTATTTCTATAGTTCGTGGTGACTTCGAGCCAGGGGCCCTTGTTCCACTTCACACACACCCTCGAGCTACTGAGCTCATAACGATATTGGAGGGTACTATCTATGCTGGGTTTCTTGCTCCTGATGTGGCAAATGTCTTTAAAAGTCGCCTCTTCTCTAAAATTTTGAATCCTGGTGATGTGTTTGTGATCCCACAGGGGCTTATACATTTCCAGTATAATGTGGGACACAAAAATGCTACTTTGCTAGCTTCTTTCAACAGTCAAAACCCTGGAGTCGTCACAATTCCTAATTCAATTTTTGCTTCAGATCCGCCTATTCTCGACGATGTTCTTGTCAAAGGTTTCCAGCTCGATAAGAAAGTGATTAAACAGCTTCGAAAGAAATTCTCCTAGAATATGTCATTACAAATATTATTGTGTGCTGAAAGTTGTGTGCGCAGCTACTCACCAACGATGTGTGAAAGTATTCTTATACTTTTCTCTAATTTTAACACTGTTTTATTTTCTTTTAGCTGTTTTTTCGTCCATCATGTACGACAATAATATACACAGTGTATTCTCACAAGTGGGGTTTAGGGAGGGTAAAGTGTACGCATACCTTATTTCTATCTTGTGCAGATAGGGAGGCTGTTTCCATTAAACCCTCGGCTCAATTCAGATATCAACACAACAGTAAGGAAAAGAAATACAACAGTGAAGTTATGGAAAAGTAGTTAACAACTAGACAGTAACAACATGCAGAAGCGGAAGCAACAACGTAGTAATAATAATAGTTGAAGAATAAGACAAACTAGACATGGCGATGCCAAAGCACCCTACTGTAAACCATGATTAACTAACATCAGGGAATTTATTACCAAATGTATTGATAATATGTAATACAAAATGATAAGAAGAAAATAAGGAGGTTAAAAATGCAATTCCTTGCGCGCTGGAATGTAATTTGTATTGCTAAATAGAATGGGAATGTTACAACTTAACAGCCTAGTATACTTGTATTTGTATTGCTAAATAAAATAATTGGTTGCTTCTAATTCAGTACAAGCAAAACAAGAAATAAACTGTAAATCATTACATATTTAGTTATCAAAATTTACATAACACCTTCTCATTTTAAAATCAGGCATGTTCCTCTTTGCTTTATTATTTATGGAGCAGAAGAAAATCTCTAGAGCCTTAATAAAAATTTCTTAGGTAAGGAAACTGATGAAAAGTTAAGACTAAGGCTGGCTGAAATATTATTTTCGACTAGCTATTTAATGGTTTTTGTAAGGCATTTAATCGTTAACCCATTTTCTTGAATATTTAAAATATTAAGCCTTGTGTTGAGAGTTGTGAAGTTGACCCCTGACATAAGGAAAACAGAACCACGAGATTCTTGATATTAATGGTTCCTTTTTGAACTTGAACATGCATTTAAAACTGAGAAATTACCTGGATTATGCTTTTGAACGAATGGAAACAAGGATATTAAAAATGACAACGAGGATATTAAAAATCACGCCTAAACTTGTTTCCAGGACAAAGCTTGAGTTTTTGCTAAGAAACCAGACTTTGATATAGCAATGGCCATGAGCTGGTTAATAACAACTTTAGCCATTGCTGCTTTCTTTTCGTCCCAATTAGCTAGTACCTATAATCTCAACCCTCTACAGGACATATGCGTTGCAGTTAACTGACTCGAATGCTTCTAGTAAATCATCCTAGTATAATCACAAAAGCTTCCTGTTTTGAACAATATGATGTATAGTTTCTGGCTTCTCTAAGCTCTTAATATATACCATCTGAATGATTCTCTAGCTTCATTTCATTTCATTTATGCAGTATTCGTGAATGGAAAGTGTTGAGTTCTAGAACCTTCAATTGATTAAGAAAGTAGAAATGAGAAGAAAAAGAAGAAGGCAAGCTTCTGCAGAGAATCAACTCATCTTTTGATTCATCAGAAGTGAAAGATATTGTGTACAATATTCGTGTATATATATATATACATATATATATATATATATGTATATGAGTATCTACAACTAACTAACCTCCACTGTCCCTTTATTAACTTAGCTAGTGACAACTGTCACCTACTAACAAACTTACCTAACTACCTAAGCTATTTACAGTCTTCAACAATATTATCCTCTACTCTATATTCTACTACACTTCAACCCCTCCACCCCCCTCCCCCTCAAGCTGATGGTTGAAACACATCCTTCAACCCCAACTTGGATAATAAATAGTCATGTTGTGGCTTTCCCAGACTTTTATTGAGAAGATCAGCATGTTGTTCTTTTGTAGAGATCTGCTGTGTTTTCACTGCTCCTTGAACAATTTTCTCCCTAAAAAAAATGACAGTCTATATCAATATGTTTTTTGCGTTCATGAAAGATAGGGTTAGCTGCAATCTGAATCGCAACTTTACTGTCACAATGTATATCAATTGGCAATTGAACTTCTACTCCTAGCTCCTTGTATAGGCCTGTCAGCCATGTTAATTCCGCCACTGCTGAAGCCATGCTTCTGAACTCTGCTTCTATAGAGCTTCTAGCCACAGTGTCCTGCTTCTTTGACTTCCATGAGACTATAGATCTCCCAAACTTCACTAAGTAACCTGTAACAGATTTCCTTGACTGTAAGCAACCTCCCCAATCTGAGTCACAATATGCTTCAAGTTTCCCAGATCTCTCAGAGGGCATCAACAGTCCCATGCCAGGTGCATTTTTGATGTACCCTACCACTCTTAGTGCAACTTCCAAATGAGATTGCTTGGGTTTATGCATGAACTGACTGAGTACTTGAACAACAAAAGCAATGTCTATCCTTGTCATGGTTAGGTATAGAAGCCTTCCTATTAGCCTTTGATATTGGCTAGCATCAATCAACAAGTTATCATTTTCTGCATTCGTGTGCTGAATTTTTGTTGTAGATTGACTGTTGATGAATGCATCACAATTAGCAGAAGTAAGTTTCTGATTAGGCTCCAATGGAGAACTAGAAGGTTTAGCTCCTCCAAGCCCCATTTCAACAATCAATTCCAACGCATACTTTCTTTGATTCATGGCAATTCCCTCTCTTGATCTAGCAAACTCAAAATCAGTACGTTTAGTCCTTATAAATTACCTAAATTGTACGTCAACTGCACCTGAAAGGGATGCCCGAGTCAGGGCTACTGACAGGAGTATCCCAAGAAGAATTTGAGCTCACAAGGTCTTTCATCTTGAATTTGAGTTGCAGATCACTTCTTGTTTGCAAGATCAATTTAGGATAGTTGCCTAAAACTAAGAGATCATCAACATACACTAACACAAGAACCATCTTAGTGAAGAGAGAGTAGTCAAAATGACTCTAGGTGAAGCCAAGCTGTAGAAGAGCATCAATCAGCTTCTTGTTCCACTTCCTTGGTGCCTGTTTGAGGCCATACAGAGATTTGTGAAGTCTGCAGACCAGATCCTCTTGAAGGAAGGCATTGTGCACATCAATTTGAAAGATCTGCAAATGCCTAGCTGCAGCTACAACTATCACAGACCTAACTTTGACCATCTTAGCCACAGGGGAGAAGGTCTCTGTGTAGTCCATACCTTCTTGCTGACCATATCCTTTAGCTACTAGTCTAGCTTTGTATCTCTCTACACCTGAAGCTGTATAATTAACCTTGAACACCCATTTGCACCCAATGGGGACCTTGCTCTTAGGAAGATCAACAATACTCCAAGTGTTATTCTTTTCTAAGGTAGTGATTTCAGACTTCATAGCTGCAATCCACTTGGGATTCTGAATTGCCTCTTTATAAGTTTTTGGCTCAATAATAGCTGAGTAGGCAAAAAGAATAGAGTTGTCAGCAGAGGAGATATTAGAGTAGCTCACATAGTTGGAAAGAGGATAATAACAGTTAAATTTTCCTTGAGACTGAACCACATAGTCTTTCATCCATAATGGTGGTTTGGATACTCTTTGAGACTGTTTGTTAGGCTCAGGTGCAGCAGGAGATAATGTAGAAGGTGAGGCATCAACAGGCAGTTCTACAGGTAGAGTATTGATGTGTGAGGCATCAGTAGCTAGATCTAAATTCTCAGTTGAGGTGAGAGTGTTCAGTAGAGATAGTGGCAGGAGTAGATACAGTATCATCCTGAAGATGTATTGTCACTCTGTTGTCAGAGACACTATGAGGTGAGAATTCTAAGATAGGGAATAGAGAGTATATAGGCATATCAGTGTGTTTAAAGGGATAAACATCCTTTTTAAACACCACATCTCTACTCACAATTAATTCCCTGGAAGCCAATGTATACATCCTGTAGCCCTTTTGAACTATTGAATAACCAAGGAAGACTGTTGGAACAACTCTAGGGGCAAATTTATCTGTTTTCCTCATCTCTGAAACATAACCTAGGCACCCAAATACTCTCAAGGGAGCAAGAGATGCAGGGGAACCATGCAGAATTTCATAAGGAGTCTTGCCTTTGAGAGTGGAAGCAGGCACCCTGTTTATAAGATACACTGCAGTAGAAACACACTCTCCCCAAAACCTAAGAGGAACTGAGGCCTGAAACCTAAATGCTCGAGCTACATTGAGTATATGTCTATGCCTCCTTTCAGCTACTCCATTTTGCTGTGGAGTATAGACACATGAGCTTTGATGAATAATGCCTAGTGATTGAAGTAGATCTGTCATATGAGTATTGAAAAATTCACAGCCATTATCTGTCCTTAGAACCTTAACAGTTGAAGAACAAATGTTTTGTACCATTAAGAAAAAATTCCAGAGAACAACAATTGTCTCAACTTTTGAAGGTAATAGAAAAATACAGGTGAATCTGAAGTGGTCATCAACTAATGTTAAGAAGTACCTTTTCCCATCATAGGTAGGAACCCTACAGGGACCCCACACATCACCATGAATAGTATCAAAATTTGAATGAGCAATTGAGGTACTTACAAGAAATGGTAGCCTTGTTTGCTCAGCCAAAGGAAAAACAATACAATTCTTCTCAATATCATCAGGATGCATAGATTGAAAACCACTTACTCTCTTCAGTATAACTAAAGGTACCTGACCTAATCTCTTATTCCACAGGGCTACATTTATTTTGTTATTCTCTATGGTATTTACAGCGAGAGACCTTGAAGTTGAGCTTGAGTTTCATGTAATAGATGCACCACTAATTTCCCTTATTACACTTTCAGAGGTGAGTACATATAGTCCATTGTCTTCTCTACCGATCCCCTTCATCTGCCCATTAAAGAGATTCTAAAAGATGCAAAAGTCAGGATAAAACATAACTACACATCTTAACTCCTTTGTAATTTTTCAGACAGATAAGAGATTGTATCTGAACTCAGGAATGTGCAACACATTAGTTATCTTGTGACCAGGGAATATATATATATATATATATGTGGATCCTATGTGTCTCACTGTAGCTACATCTCCTGTAGGTAGACAAACTTTTCCTCTTTTAGAATTTCCCAAAGTTTTTAATTCAAACAACATGTCTAGTCTATGTACCATATGATTGGAAGCTCCATTGTCAATTATCCACTTAGGTTTATCTGTAGGAACAGTTACACTATGTGCCATACCTGCTGCCATGGCTGAACCACTGTTTTCATTTCCTTTCCCCAACATTTGCATGATCTGATTGTATTGCTCTTGTGTAAACTGAGGGATTCCTCCTATAGCAGCTTGATTGTTGGGAGGATTGGACACTTGTGGAGAGATTGATGAATTTACAGAAGATGTTGCAAGATTGATTGGAGTCCCATATTTTCCTCCAGTAGGATTGTTAGAAAACTGATTTTCTTCAGCATATGAAACTGAATTCTGAGAAGAATTTCTTCTTAGACTTGAAATCTGTGGGATATCCATGAAGCTTATAACATGTCTCCCTAGTGTGACTTTTGAAGTTACAATAGTCACAGTATAGCTGATTTTTTCTCTGTTTAAAGTTGTTGATAGAGTAGGGAAATCCCTTGTTACTGAATAAAGCTGGATTAGAATTCAGAGGGCCAGGAGGATAGGAACCAGTTTTGTTAGTGAATTGAGCTTGATTGGGATGACCTTTTTTGGTTAATAGATCAGTTCCTTCATGAACTTCAGATATATTGGTGGTATGATTAGCCAGAGATCTTCTACTTTCTTATGAGATTATCGTAGAGTAGGATTTGCTTATGGAAGGAGTAGGAGACATATTCAGAATTTAATTACTTGACTGTGCATATGTCTCATTCAGTTCCATTAAGAACTGCAACATTCTCTGATATTCAAAGTGTTCCACATACCTTTTCGATTCTTCACATCCACATTCAGGACAGGGCATAAGCGCATCAAACTCAGCCCACAGTTCCTTCAACTTTGCAAAATAAGAAGATACTGACGAAATACCCTGTGATAGGGTGGAAATATGCTTGTGCAAGTACAGCTCTCGAGCCATTCACCTTCTCAAAGCTTTCTCTGAGATCGCTCCACACTTTGTGAGAACTTGTGGCATATACCATTCCACTCAACAATTTAGTGCTTACAGAGTTCATTATCCATGAGAGTACTATAACATTACACTTCTCCCATAATTCATGAAGAGAAACACCAAATTTTTCCTTAGAATACCTTCCATATACAAAACCTAGTTTACTTTTTCCTAGCAAACTAACACGCATATAACTACTCCATAAAGCATAGTTTTCATGTGCAGTTAGCTTAATTGAGATTAACGAGTTACCTAGAGTATCAGAAGGTTGAAAAAATAATGGATGATGTTGATCTATGACTGCAGTAAGAACACGAGTTGGATCTGTTGCTGGAATTGAAGCACCAGATCGAAATTGACTCGCATTAGTAGAATATCCTCCAATCCTGTGCCTTTACTAGTAGCATCAGCTCCGACTGCCATTGATGACCAGAAACCAGAGCTTCGACTAGTGAACAAAAAAATGCTTAATTGCTCAACGACGATTCACTTACAACTCTAGGTGAATCGAAGCAACTGCATGTACGAAACGAAGATCTAGAACCAGAAATCACTTAGAACGATCTGCTTGAATTGATCGTCTCCATATGCTCTGATACCATGTTGAGTTCTAGAACTTTCAGTTGATTAAGAAAGTAGAAATGAGAATAAAAGGAAGAAGGCAAGCTTCTGCAGAGAATCAACTCATCTTTTGATTCATCAGAAGTGAAATTTATTGTGTACAATATTCGTGTATATATATATATATATATATACATGAGTATCTTCAACTAACTAACCTCCACTATCCCTTTATTAACTTAGCTGGTGACAACTATCACCTACAAACAAACTTACCTAACTAACTAACTACCTAAGCTATTTACAGTCTTCAACATTATTATTGTCTACTCTATCTTCTACTCTATACTTCAACAGAAAGATTTGCAAAGACCCAAAGCTTGCAAAAGCAGATGATTTCTTTGCTTCAGGTCTTAATGTAAGTGGAAATGCGGTGGCTAAGTTTGGTTTTGCTATAAATGTTGTGAATGTAAACACAATGGTTGGACTCAGCACTCTTGGTATTTCTGTAGTTCGTGTTGACATGGAACCACAGAGTCTTGTCCCACTTCACACGCACCCTCGAGCTACTGAGCTCATAACTATGTTGGATGGTACTATTTATGTTGGATTTCTTCTACCTGATTCTCAGAACATCTTTAAGAGTCGTCTCTTCTCAAAAATTTTGAATCCTGGCGATGTGTTTGCAACCCCACAGGGGCTTATTTACTTCCAGTATAATGTGGGAAACAAAAATGCTACTTTTCTCGCTTCTCTCAACAGTCAAAATCTTGGATTTATCATGATTCCTAATACAATATTCGCTTCAGATACGCCTATTCTCGACGATGTTCTTGCCAAAGGTTTCCAGCTTGATAAGAAAGTGATCAAACAACTCCGAAAGAAATTTTCCTAGGATATGTCATTGAAAAATTCTCCAATTTTAACACTGTTTGTTGTATTTTGTTTCTCATTAATTTCCATTAGCTAATAAATGGTAGTAACAAATTACTGTCGCAGATTAGCATATACAACTGGGGGGATTCATTATGAATAGAGCACTAATTAATAAACTTATGGTTAGTTTCACGACCCAGAATTCCCACCATCGAGACCGTGATGGCGCCTAACATCACACTTGCTAGGCAAGCTAATGTTAGAGTTTTATTAACCAATTTCCTTTACGATTCAGTGGTTAAAAATAAACAATCTAAAACAAGTAGAAATAAATGCGGAAGAAAGTACATAGCCTCTTCGTTTATACACTATTACCAATACTATTACTATTACTACCTAGAAACCGGTGTCACAATCCACGAACACACTAAGATTTGCTACAAACATTTGTTCGAAAGAAGACACAACTGTTTATGAAGGGAAGTAAAAACAGTAAATGTAGGAGCATAGAAGGGGACACCAGGGCTTGCGGATGCCAGCAGGACTACCTTGGGTCTCCTAGATCAAGATATCTGCATGCGACCTCTCGATCAGCCACCACCTGCTCCAAAATCTGCATAGAAAGTGTAGAGTACAATATCAGTACAACCGACCCCATGTACTGGTAAGTGCCGAGCCTAAGCTCGACAAGGTAGTGACGAGGCTACGGCGGGGCAATTACAATATAACCTGCATACAGTGTAAAATATAAGAAGAAATAAGGACATGACAAAATAAAGTAGTAACTTGCAAGAAATGAATACATAACTCAAGTGTCTTATCAGTATCCATCTATAACCAATCCTTAAGAGAAATGCAAAGCTACCGAATAACTTACACAGTAGAAGAAAGATACATAAACACATAAAGTGGTGCGGCGTGCATCCCGATCCCACCATATAGCAATATCAATATGAATATTCACCCTTATTACTCCATATAAATTCACCCTTATTCCTCATGTTGTGGCGTGCAACCCGATCCCACCGTATAATAGCATTTCACCCTTATTCCTCCTCAATATATCACCCTTATTCCTCCTGTTGCAGCGTGCAACCCCATCTCACCATACAATAGCATTTCACCCTTATTCCTCCTGTTGCGGCGCGCAACCCCATCCCACCATACAACATCAATTACTCAATAAGTAAAGAAATTTGACAACTTAACTCAAAATTCTTCACAATATTTAGACCTTAAACCAAAGCAAATGGAAAGCTTGTACATTATGAAACTTTATTCAAATAATACTACTCAGCAAAACCAATCCAAAATATACCATAAATACCGATAACCAGCTTAAGCCAATAACATGAGACAATGAAACTACGGGGTAGCTATACCTTCAATAGTGAAAAACAATGTCTGACAAGTAGAAATTAAGCATGGAAATACCAGTAAAGCATGTAGCAGTTAAGGCAGGGAAGACAATATAGTAAGAACCGGAAGAAAACAGGAAAACAGATAAATTGGCGGCACATAGGTACTCGTCACCTCACCTATACGCCACTCACATGGATTTTCACATAGCAATTAAGTCAAGGATTCCTAATCCCTCGAGTCAAAGTTAGACACAACACTTACCTCGATCCACAGACCACTCACTGCTCAATTACCTCTTTTCCTCTAGATTTCAGCTCCAAACCACTCATATCTAGCCATAATTAACTTAATAACATCAAATATTGCTAGATAAATCAATTTCAATACATAAATTTAGGTTTCCAAACTTTCCCCCAAAAAGTCAAAAACCAACCCCGGGCCTGCTTGTTCAAAAATCGTGGTTCGAACAAAAATCCATTCACCTATTCAGCCCCGATCTCGAATATGTAATTAGTTTCGAAATACGACCTCAAATCGAGGTCTAAATTCCAATTATACCAAAATCCCTAATTCTACCCAAACCCCCAATTTCCACCATGAAAACCCTAGATTTTAGGTTGATAATTCATGAAATGTAATGGGTAATTGAAAGAAAGTAGTTTAGAATCATTTACCAACACTTGGGGGAAGAAATTGTCTCTTGAAAATCGCCTCTAAGTCTTCTAGTTTTGAAAATTTTGAAAGAATGGCCAATTCCCGTTTTTGCTTTTGTTTTCAAAACACTGGGAAGGCCTTTTTCACGTTCGCGAAGGGCCTGCTGCGTTCGAGAAGAGCTGACCTTGATGGATTACACGATCGCGAATTCCTCCTCGCGTTTGCGAAGGCTATGCCTCCCTAGCCTTCACGTTCGCGAACCATCGGTCACGTTCGCCTAGAAGGAATGACTGACCGCTCCCCCAGGTCCCTAACACTTCGCGTTCACGTTCGCGAAGGGTAAAGCCCCCATCGCTCCGCGTTCACGACCTAGTCTCCGCGTTCGCATAGAAGAAATTCTTCTTCAGACCAGTTCACTCTTCACGTTCGCGAGAGTACCTCGCTAATGAGAAGAAGAAAACACCAGATGACGGCTGAAGCCAAAAAATAGATTTTTCTAAGTTCAAAACATCCCGTAGCCTATCCGAAACTCACTCGAGCTCTCCGGGCTCCAAACTAAACATGCATACAAGACTTAAAACATCATACAAAATTTCTTGTGCGTTCAAATCGCCAAAATAACGCCTAGAACTACGAATTTAGCACCAAATCACATGAAATTCTTAAGAACACTTTGAAATTCTTATTTTCACAAGCGGACCTCCGAATCACGTCAAATCAGTTATGTTTCTCACCAAATTTCACAGATAAGGTATAAATATTATTTTGGACCTGTACCGGGCTCAGGAACCAAAATACGGGCCTGATACTAACAACATCAAACATTAACCAAATTCTTAAAACCATTTAATTTCTAGTCTTTCAATTTTATCAAAAATTTATTTCTCGAGCTAGGGACCTCGGAATTCGATTCCGAGCATACGCCTAGGTCCCATATTTCGATACAGACCCACCGGGACTGTCAAAACACATGTCCGGGTCCATTTACTCAAAATTTTGACCGAAGTCAACTAAATCAACTTTTAAAGGCAAAAATTATTCTTCTTCTCAACTTTCAACATAAAAGCTTTCTGGAAACACGTCCGGACTGCACACACAAGTCGATGAGGAGTAAAATGAGGTTTTGAAGATCTCGGGTCACAGAATCAAGTTCTAAAACATAAAATGACCTTTTGGATCATCACATTCTCTACCTATAAAACAACCGTTCGTCCTCGAACGGACATAGAAAAAAAACCTGAGTTGATGAAAAGGTGGGGATATCTGCTCCGCATATCGGACTCGGACTCTCAGGTAGCTTCCTCAACAGGCTGAACTCTCCACTGCACTCGAACCGATAGATAACTTTTCGATCTCAACTGACGAAAACCTTCTGGTCTAGAATAGCTATCGGCTCCTCCTCGTAGGTCAAATCCTTGTCCAACTAGACAGTGCTGAAATCTAACACGTGTGATGGATCGCAGTGATACTTCCGAAGCATGGACACATGGAATACTGGACGTACCACTGATAAGCCAGGTGGCAACGCAAGTTTGTAGGCCACCTCTCCCACCTGCTCAAGGATCTCAAAAGGCCCGATATACCTAGGGCTTAACTTGCCCTTCTTTCCAAACCTCATTACACCCTTCATGGGCGATACCCGAAGCAACACTCTCTCTCTGACCATGAATGCCATATCACGAACCTTACGGTCGGCATAACTCTTCTGCCTGGACTGAGCTGTACGAAGTCTATCCTGAATTATCTTAACCTTATCCAAGGCATCCTATACCAAATCTGTACCTAATAACTGAGCCTCCCCCGAATCAAACCATCCAACCGGCGATCGAAAACATCTACCATATAATGCCTCATAGAGAGCCATCTGGATGCTCGACTGATAGCTGTTGTTGTAGGCAAACTCCGCTAACGACAAGAACTGATCCTAAGAACCTCCAAAGTTGATAACATAGGCGCGGAGCATATCCTCCAAGATTTGAATCGTATGCTCGGACTGTTCGTCCGTCTGAGGATGAAATGATGTGCCTAACTCGACCCGTGTACCCAAATCACGCTGTACTGCCCTCCAGAAATGTGAGGTAAACTGCGTACCTCGATAAGAAATAATAGACACGGGCACACCGTGAAGACGAACGATCTCACGGATATAAATCTCTATCAACCGCTCCGAAGAATAGGAAACTACCACATGAATGAAATGTGCTGATTTGGTCAGTCTATTCACAATAACCCAAACTGCATTGAACTTTCTCTGAGTTCGTGGGAGTCTAACAAGGAAATCCATAGTGATAAGCTCCCACTTCCACTCAGGAATCTCTATCTTCTAAATCAAACCGCCAGGTCTCTGATGCTCGTACTTTACTTGTTGAAAATTTAGACACTGAGCTACATATGCAATAATATCCTTCTTCATCCTCCTTTACCAATAATTGTGAGACCCCATGTGTTTTTTTCTCTCTTCTCTTACGTAATATACGTAATGTGACATGGTTATATAAGGTATATATGATTGGGTATAGCACATTGAGAGAATAAGACTGAAAATGTGTGGTAATATCAAGGAAAAAAACTAAAGCTATAGGTCAAAGGAATCCCTTAAACAAAGGTTCGTGGTTAAAGAAATGACTCGGGTAGCACCCCGCGCGTNTGTGAGACCCCATGTGTTTTTTTTCTTCTCTCTTCTCTTACGTAACGTGGCGTTGTTATATAAGGTATATATGATTGGGTATAGCACATTGAGAGAATAAGACTGAAAATGTGTGGTAATATAAAGGAACAAAAACTAAAGCTTTAGGTCAAAGGAATCCCTTAAACAAAGGTTCGTGGTTAAAGAAATGACTCGGGTAGCACCCCGCGCGTTCGGAAGGTTTAAGTTAACTTGCACCTGTGGGATAAGTCTAAGAGTGTATAATATGCTAAAAATAATGTGTTATGAGGTATTATATNTAAGTTAACTTGCACCTGCGGGATAAGACTAAGAGTGTATAATATGCTAAGAATAATGTGTTATGAGGTATTATAATATCACACTGGTCACATGTTAATTTTTGGAGTCAAGCAAGTTGCGAAATAAAGGTCGGCAAAAGTTATCGTAAATTTCTCTAATAAATTTTCTAAACTTTGGGTCAAATGTATCAGATCATTTCTCCCAATATATAAATATGGGACCCACAACCTATCAAATCGAATGTCTACGAGTCTAGCTCTCAACCAAAAAAACCTCACATCAAACTGACATCGGAGTAAGACGTTATGACTGTTTTACCACGGACTGTCCGGGCTGAAATCGGGTCTCGAACCGGATCGGGTCAAACAAGTAGTATAAGTCGGAAAATCCGACTTTTAAGACCCCAAAACATTTTATCTTCGTCCCAACACAGTGACAAAGCTGAAGAGAGGGTTCCATGGTGTTCTTGAGTGATTAAGGTGCGTTTTTAACGATTTCTATCGTTAAAGTTTTCCCTCGTGCCTAGAAACGCAATCTCTACGCTTTGCAATCGTTTTCCCCTTCTATTAGCTGTGTTTAGAGCTATTTTTGGAAGATAGGAATTTGTTGTTCTTGCTGGTTCTTCAATATTTATACTTGATTTGTCAAGGTAATCATCTTCGGACGCTTTTATGATCACTTTTACAAAGTTCTACGGACGTTTCGTCAAGTTAGGGTCATATGGAAAATCTACCGATTTAAACTCAATTATGAACTGTTATAGGTGCGTATAAGCTGTATATAGNAATCTGCTGATTTAAACTCAATTATGAACTGTTTATAGGTGCGTATAAGCTGCATATATATAGTGTTTGTGAAGCTTAGGACGTAAGGAACAACGTTCGTGAAGGAACTACCGGCATTCGGACGTTCATTGGAAAGGTATGTTAAGGCAAAGCTCCGTCCTTCCTTTTAGCACGAATTCTGGAAAATTCCTAAGATGCCAAATGTGGTATTTTACTATTCTATTACTAGGAAGACCTTCTGAGAAAGGCATTGGGATCGTAGCTGAAGTATTTTTATGATGCTATTAGGTTGATATTCCACTCGTTCGGTTAAATAGGGTATTCGACATCTATATATGTTATTTTGTCGGCTTTCTTAACTATATGTCCATATATATGAATTCTTACTCGTCTTTGGGTTGTGTGACTTAAAAATAAAGGCATTTAGTATTTGCGATCAGTCATTCTTTATGTTTAAACTACTAAAACACTTGATTTTTGAAATACTTTCTTTTACTAATTATCAAGAAATCAAGTATAAGGACTAAGTGAAGCACCTTAAGATTTTTATGAACATCTTCAGAGTTAAATTATCTTTCTAAAATTCGAGTTAAGTTTTCAGGCTTATAAAAAAGAAACATATGAGGTTCCACGAGACATTTGTATGCGATACGAAGGTGATTATGAGATTATGAGAATAAAAGTACCAATGAGCCAAGATTGGCTAAGTTCTTGTTATGGCCTATTATGTGCATTCAAAGTTCATGTCATATTATGCATGGACTTTGAGATATAATCGGAGGTAAGGGACCTATTTGCCCGAAAGACTATATATATTGTACAGATGGCCACAGGTTGGCAATATGATACGAGTTAAACCGGTTAGCTACCGGGAGAGACCGCCATTGCTAGCATTTGGTTGGGTATGTCATGCATTTGCATCAATATATATGTATTCATGACATACGATTACACGAGCATACCATGCATATTTGATTACTATGAGGTCGGATGTCGGCCATGGAGGCTATCAGAGTTTCAGTGTCAGGTGGTATCTCTATTACCCTTTTTACATCAGCTATGTATGATTCTACTTTCTGCCTTACATACCAGTACATTTTTATTCGTACTGATGTCCCGTTGCCTGGGGACACTGCATTTTTGTTTCGTGCGTGCAGGTCCAGGTAGGGACTCTGATCGACCCCTCCGCTAGGATTTCGGGGTTCAGCTGTGAGTCGGTAAGCTCCACCTCTTCCTGGAGCTTCCATAGGATGGTTACTTTTGTTGTATAGTTTGGGTATAGTCGGGGCCTTGTCTCGACAGCGCTTATGACACTCTTAGAGGCTATTGTGGACATAGTATTCTGGGTTTCTTTTTGCAGCTTTCAGTCTCCAGACCATAGGCTTGGCATGTATATATATGTGTGTAGGCATGTATGTCTTCAGTCGCGGCCTCGTCGGCCAGCTAGTACTTTATTATTTTGGCTTGTCTACCTTTGTTTATATGGCTTATTGTTATTCAGGTCATGACCTTAACGGTCCAGGCTTAGTATTTCAGATGTTGTGCTGCCCGATCTGTTGGGCCCCCAGTTTAGTTAGCTAGTATGTTTAGTGGCTAACTCGATCGAATACAGTATCGAGTGCCAGTCGTGCCTCCCCTAGTTTGGGGCGTGACAAACTTGGTATCAGAGCAGGTCGTATCCCAGGGAATCCACAAGCCGTGTCTAGTAGAGTCTTGCTTATGGGTGTGTGGTGTACCACACTTATAATGAGGAGGCTATGAGGCATTTAGGAATGATTACGTTTCTTTCAATTAATAAATCGTGCTATAGAGCGAAGTTACAAGAACATATGAAATCTAAATCGTGCTTTGTGTTTCTTATCTAACAGGCTACCTACGCTCAGGAGATGGCACAACGAGAGATAGGTATGGATCCAGGGGAAAGTACCAGTCGTTCCCCACCGGGTCAGAGGGATAGATTACCCTTAGAGGCACACAGTGAGTCTCCAGTACCCCTAGTTTTAGCTTCCTCAGCACTTGTTGGAGCCCAGGGAGATGCAATACCCCCAGCCTCACCAGTTCTATTGGTACCTGAGGCAGCTAGAGACACAGGACCTCCAACACCTGTTGTTCCTCCATCAGAGACTAGGGAGCAGGGGATGAGGGAGGAAGTTCACTTGCTGACTAGGATGGTTTCTATTCATGAGCGACAACTAGAGTCAGGGGCAGATGCCCGGAGAGATCCGACAGAAAGCTCGACGGTACGNTAGGATGGTTTCTATTCATGAGCGACAGCTAGAGTCGGGAGCAGATGCCCGGAGAGATCGGACAGGAAGCTCGACGGTACGAGAGTTTCTTCACTTGGCCCCTCCATTATTTACAGGATCCAGTTCCACTGAGGATCCCCAGGACTTTATAGATCATATATATAGAGTATTGAGGGTGATGCATGCCTCCGTCACCGAGGCAGTGGAGTTGGCTTCTTTTCGACTACGTGATGTAGCTGTCCTATGGTATGAGGCATGGGAGAGATCTAGAGGACCTGATGCTCCGCCAGTAGAATGGGAGGACTTCTCTGAGGAATTTTTAGCCCATTATTTGCCACGGGAGGTTCGGGAGGCCCCTCTTGACCAGTTTCTTAGCCTGAAGCAGGGGGATATGAGTGTGAGGGATTATAACCATAAGTTTAATTCTTTGGCAAGGTATGCACCATATATCGTACGTACTATGAGGGCTAGAGTTCATCATTATGTGGATGGTTTGGGGGATCATCTTATTAGAGACTGTAGGGTAGCATCCATATCAGATGATGTAGATATTTCCCGCATACAGGCTTTCGCTCAGACTACAGAGGACCTTTCCCGTCGGATTCGTGATACTCGCAGGGATAGGGAGAAAATTAAGAGGGCTCGTACTATGGGGTCTTATAGGGAGCCACGGGGTGATTTTTGGCCCCCACTCCATCGATATCCACCTCGGTCAGCAGGTTGTTTCCCACCACAGATACATGGCCAGCAGTTTGATCATTATATTTAGTTAGGACTGGGGCAGAGCTCAGGACAACCTGAGGGCCGTCGACACGAGCGTTCTGCACAGATAAGACAACCTACTCCTCCATGTACTCATTGCGGTAAGCTACACACCGGGCAGTGTAGACAGGGTTCAAGTGGATGTTATCATTGTGGGCAGACATGACATTTTATTATCCGGTGCCCGGGGTTAGGCAGATGTGCACCAGCTCAGACTTCAGGATCCACAGCAGCCTCTTCGCCCTCAGTCCGTGCTCCTCGACCAGGTCCACAATCTACTCAGGGCCGTGGTAGGGGGAGAGGTGGAGGAAACACCTCAGGTTCTAGTGGTGGCCAGAACCGCTTTTATGCACTCACAGGCCGACAGGATTCAGAGGCTTCCCCAGATGTTGTCACAGGTATATTGACAATACATTCTCATGCCATTTATGCCTTGATAGATCCTGGTTCTACATTTTCATATATTACTCCATTTATTGCTGGTAAGCTTGACATGAGATCTGAGTTGTTGCCACAGTCAATTGAGGTGTCTACGCCAGTTGGCGACTGTATTGTAGCTAATCATATCTATCGAGTTTGTACAATGTTAATTAATGACCGTCCAACTTCTGCTGATTTAGTTGAATTGGTTATGCTAGACTTCGATGTCATTATGGGTATGGGTTGGTTGGCAGCTTGTTATGCTAATATTGATTGTCGTGCAAAGTTGGTTTGATTTTATTTTCTNCATTATGGGTATGGATTGGTTGGCAGCTTGTTATGCTAATATTGATTGTCGTGCAAAGTTGGTCCGATTTCATTTTCCTGGTGAGCCTGTCCTTGAATGGAAAGGTAATGCAGCCACGCCCAAGGGTAAGTTTATTTCATACCTTAGGGCTCGAAAGTTTATTGCTAAAAGCTGTATATACCATCTGGTTCGTGTCAGGGATATAGATAAGGAGCCAACGACTCTTCAGTCGGTTCCTATTGTGAATGAATTCCCGACGGTATTCCCTGACGAGCTTCCAGGAATTCCCCCCGAAAGGGAAATCGATTTCGCTATAGATTTGCTTCCTGATACGCAGCCTATATCCATTCCTCCCTACAGAATGGCTCCTGCAGAGCTAAGGGAATTAAAGGAACAACTAAAGGACTTGCTCGATAAAGGCTTTATTAGGCCAAGTACATCCCCATGGGGTGCTCCGGTGCTCTTTGTTCGAAAGAAAGATGGCTCCTTGCGGATGTGTATTGACTACCGGCAACTAAATAAAGTCACTATCAAGAATAAGTATCCTCTTCCACGGATTGATGACCTGTTCGACCAGTTACAAGGTGCCAAATGTTTTTCAAAGATCGACTTGCGATCCGGTTATCATCAACTACGAGTCAGGGATATTGATATCCCAAAAACAGCATTTAGGACGAGGTATGGCCATTTTGAATTCCTTGTCATGTCTTTCGGGCTTACAAATGCCCCAGCAGCCTTTATGGATCTTATGAACCGGGTATTCAAACCATTCTTGGATGAATTTGTGATTGTGTTTATTGACGACATCCTGATATATTCACGATTGGAAGCCGAGCATGCAGACCACTTGCGAGCTGTATTGTAGACTCTCCAAGACTACAGGTTATATGCTAAATTCTCTAAATGTGAATTTTGGCTAACTTCTGTAGCTTTTCTTTGTCATGTTATTACCGGCGACGGTATCAAGGTTGATGGACAAAAGATTGAAGCTGTGATGACTTGGCCGAGGCCCTTGAATCCGACAGAGGTTCGTAGCTTTTTAGGCTTGGCAGGATATTACCGAAGGTTTGTAGAGGGATTTTCCTCTATCTCTGCACCATTGACGAAACTGACACATAAGGGAGCTAAGTTTCAGTGGACTGAGGCATGTGAACAAAGTTTTCAGGAGCTAAAGAAAAGGCTTACTACGGCACATGTCTCGACTCTTCCGGATGGCACCGAGGCTTATGTTGTATATTGTGATGCCTCGAGAATTGGCCTAGGTTGTGTTCTTATGCAGCATGGTAAGGTTATCGTGTACGCCTCCAGACAATTGCGGAAACATGAATAGAACTATCCTACGCATGATCTTGAGTTAGCCGCAGTTGTCTTTGCCCTAAAGATTTGGCGGCATTATCTATATGGGGTTAATATTGATGTTTTCACCGACCACCAGAGCCTTCCGTATTTATTTAAACAGAGGGAGTTGAACCTACGACAAAGAAGATGGCTAGAATCACTAAAGGACTATGATGTTGATATTTTATATCATCCCGGCAAAGCTAATATTGTTGTTGATGCCCTTATCCAGAAGTCCATGGGCAGCCTAAGCCATGTTGAAGCTGCTAAGGTCAAGATGACCAAATATCTATGCCAGCTAGCTAGTTTGCAGGTGCGTTTGGTAGACGCAGAGGGTGGACGCATTCTCGTTCAGAATACGGCAAAATCTTCTTTTTCTACTGAAGTGAAAGAGCGACAACACGAGGATCCTGAGCTTATAAAACTGAGGGAAAGTATTCCAAAGCAGCGACAACCTTTATTTGAGCTAACTGGAGATGGATTTGATAGATACCAGGGTTTCTTATGCGTCCCGACAGTCAGAGAGCTCCGCGCTTATAACTTGGATTTTAGCCTCATTTTCCGTTAACCTATTACATGGATTTTGGAATATAACGGTATACAAAGTGGACCCGAAAGCTTATACATTATGCTTGTTGCAGGATTGAACCAGAAATGAAGACACTCAGTCTAAAATATGCTCAAAATAGAATTGAATCCGGCACAAGGATCAAACACAACAAAGATGATCAAGACAAAAGGCCACCGTGGCTGCGGTCCTCATTTCACGATCCGCGGTGGAATTCCAGTGAGGTCGAAAGTAAGGCAAGCATCCACCGCGATCGTGGTCCTTGTTTCGCGGACCGCGGTGGCATTCCAGTGAGTTTGAACACAAGGCAATTTTCCACCATGGCCGCGACCCTCATTTCGCGGTCCGCGGTGGCATTCCAGTGAGCTTGGGAAATAATACAAGTTTTCACCGCGCCGCGGTCCTTATTTTGCGGCCCACAGTGGCATTCCAGTGAGGATTGAAGACAATGCAAGTTTTCACCGCGGTCCGCGGTCGAACCTTACTAGAAGACCAGCAGCTCAACAGCCTCATTGTTTTCGCGGACCGCAGTCGTGTTTTCGCGATCCGCGGTGGTCCCGCAGGGGCATTTTTGTCCAAAAATTTGGCAGACTATAAATAGACTATTTTGTAATTTCTTTACACATCTTGTAATTTCTGAAGTAGAGAGCACGTGAATATTTTAGGGTTTTTATCTCTCTAGCTTTGTTCTTGCATTTTTAACCTTGAAAACTTCAATTTCATTGTTAGGAATCAATTAAATGGGTTATTCTTCTTCTCTATCATTGTTTTCATTTTTGATTATGAGTAGCTAGACCCATTACCCACGGTTGTGGCTCAACCCTAGTGTGGGTATGTAATGGATTTTTGAAATTAAGGTTGGGAAATTAATGGGTGTTGGATATTTAGGCTAGTTCAAGGTTTTTATTCCTATAATTAGTGGTTGCAAACACTAATCAAACTTTTCATGACTTGGGTCTTTCTTGAGAAAGAAGACTTGAGTCTAGAAATTAGCCTAATAGGAAATTAGGGCATTATCAAGAGATTGGTAGTCCCAATCAATTGGGTTGAACCCAGAAATGGTCAAACCCTACTTGAGCCCTAATTAACGGGTTAAACCTCGAGAGAGTAACACCCTACCTAATCCTGAATTGCTTGATTAATTGGCACCCAATTGACCTCGAGAGGGGAAATTAGGGTTAAATCACTCAAACTACCGAGAGATATAGAGTGAGCACCTTCGCGCATTGGTTATAGCTGTATCCCTAGCCAATTCCCCGACCTTAGAATTGAACCCCGTTGTGTATCCTCATAGGAAACGGTCACGACCCTAGTGCCTTTATTAATATCAGAAAACAACAACAAAAACAAAGTTAGTCATTAATTAGCTTACAAGCAATAGAATACACTTAGCATAGTTCAACACCAACAAATGATTAGAAGTGCAATTAGAACCACTCGACCCTTTTAGATCACTTATACACTCACTCCCGTTATAGACTCCTTGTGGATTTGATCCCGACCATTCGGGTAAAAGCTACACGATCCTTGTCTTCATACTTATATAGTAGTGTGGGTGAGGCGTGATCACTTTTTGGCGCCGTTGCCGGGGATCTCTAACGGTGTGACTATATTTGTGACTAGAAGCGTAGTGTGTTTTTCTTTCCTTCTATTTTT
>ML411668.1:62803-173962 GCA_005239525.1 Nicotiana knightiana | reverse complement strand
CTTCTTCTTCTTCTTCTTCTTCTTCTTCTTCTTCTTCTTCTTCTTCTTCTTCTTTTCCTCTTCCATTTTCCACCCTCAAAGAAGGAAACCACCCTCAAGCACTCCCACCTCTAAGCATTATTCAACCCCCATTAATCCATCTCTATCATTCAACCCTACAGGTATGTACTTCTCACCTCTAGTTTTGATTGGCTGTTAATCTCTATTTGTTCAACTACGTTCTTGTTGTAGTTAATTGAATGGCCATCAATTAGCTGTGCCTATTTATTATGTATCTACTTGAGAAAAAAATGCATATTTAGGTAGTTTTTTAACAACATCACTACCGGAGTATAGACGAAAGTCATAACCGAGGGTTTAGAGGTTGGATTAGAGATAACCATACATCGGGTGCAATCTAAAGTGAGCTGTAATGCATTCTAGCTAGCGTAACTTGAGAGAGTGCGTCTAGTAAAATATCATAATTACTTGAGAGATATTTATGGTAGCTAGAGTGTTCATGATTGATAGAGACAACTAAATCAAACTATAGGAAGTATCCAAGAAAGAAGTTCACCAATGGGGGAAACCATCACCTTAGACCTTTATCGCATCTGTTCACATCTCAATATTAGTTATCTTTTAGTTTATCTAATTTCATTCAGTTGTAGTAGTAAAAATACTAAAAAAGTGATATTCATAATCTTTGGGAACTTGATTATTGAGAATTGAGTGGTCTAACGACAATAATTGATAGGTTAATTCCCTGAGGGATTCGACTCTGGGCTAAATACTCAGATATATTTGCAATGCCCGTTTAGTCTTTTTATAAGACACAATTGTGCGTGATCAATTATCATAATTACTTGAGAGAGACTTACGGTAACTAGAGTGTTCATGATTGATAGAGACAACTAAATCAAAACTATAGGAAGTATACAACAAGGAAGTTCACCAACGAGGGACACCATAATCTTTGACCTTTAATCCAATTGTTTACATCTTATTGTTAGTTAATCTTAAGTTTATTATATCTGTTCAGCTGTAGTAGTAGAAACAACACAAAGTGATATACACAACGTTTGAGAAAATTGACTATTTAGAATCTAGTAATCTAAAGACGACATTTGATACGTTAATTCCCTGTGGGATTCGACTCTGAGCAAAATACCCGGATTATATTTGCAACGCCCGCTTAGTCTTTTAATAGACATAGTTGAGCGTGATCAGTTGGTCTAGATCCGTTGTGTCATTTGGGACTTGCATGCAAAATTTGAGCTCATTAGGAGTTGGTTTGGTATGATTCGGCATTAGTTTTAGAAGTTAAATATTCAATGATCCAATAGGCTTGAAATGTTGTTTGATGTGATTTTAGACCTCCAGTAGGTCCGTTATGTGTTTTTGGACTTGATGGTATATTTGGATGAGGTCCCGAGGCCCTAGGTGTGATTCGGATTGGTTTTGGGAAAATTGATGTTGAACATCATGGCACCATAGTCCCATTTTCAACCTCTAAAACCATGAACGCAACGCCTTTGCTGCCTTCAAAGAAAGAAGCTTGGTGTAGTTGTACTCATTTTTTGAAATCCATAATCAGGAGCCATGGCCCATCTCTTGTTACCATCTAATCAGTTAGTTGTCCTATTTAGTGGTGCATTGCAGAATTTGGTACGAAGTAGATGATTTACTCGGCTACGGTGATAACTAGAGATGATATACCACATGTATAAATGATTTTTTTTTATATATAGAGATATTCAAATTGTATATAATATACAAATAAATATATAAATGGTATTATTTATCCTACATATATTGATAAATATACATGAAGCACGGAATAAGTGAATAAATAGAGTATTACAAATAAAATACCTAATTTATTCTAAGATTACACGTTAATGTTATATTCCTAAGATTTATTATTATATCATACGTGGTTTATGGTAAACTATACCATATGTAAGGAAATAAGTAAGCATGGTTTATAATTTACATATACCACATATATGTGACCTTATATTTCGTGCCATATATAAATTTTCATAATATACAGAATAAGGTAAACAAACAAATAAAAATTCTCTGCAAGTTCAGTTAAACTAATTATCCAATATACTTTCTAAAACTACTTTTGCCAACCTAAAGCATAAATGTCATTTGAAAATGTAGGCTAATATGTTGCTTGGGAATATGATGCATGGACATGATGGACAATTGTTGTTGCTTATTCCGAATCCAAGTAAAAGAATGAGATCACCAATCCAAGCTTATACTTCTTGAAATATAAAGTTTGTCAATGTACTGGATGATTGGAAGAGAAGCATCAATGTATCTTGTCATTTCTCTCTCTGCTGAATCATCTGAGAGCAAGTAATTGATGAGAAGAGGGGGAGCTAAATCAACAACAGTAAATTGTGAGAAAGTAAATTAGTAGTTACCGGTCTCATTTAGCTTCATCAGAAGTTGGTCCCTTGTTGGAAGAGCACACATACCAGCCGAGACAGCAGTTCTGACTGCCCATGTATGATAGGGTGCACAAACTTTTGCATACGCCATTGAAGCAGCTTCTTTCAGGGAATCCTCACTAAACACAAAACATAACGATTAGATACATATACCCCCTAAAGTGCCGACGTCAATTGTTAAAACATAAGCAAAGAAGAATTTGGTCGAGACGGCAAGTACCATTTGCTGCAAAAGGAGGTTAAAAGAAGGAAAGAAAAAAGGGCAAAAACATAAAGAAATTAAAAACAATAATATTACGTGGCACAATGACTACCTAATATAGATTTGGGTATAGTTTTCAAAGTGGTATATATTCCACTTTAAAAGTGTTCGAGTGGGTATTAAGACCCCATTGAAAAATAGATGTGTAATTGGAAATATGGTGATAATTTGAGGGGGATTTTTTAAAACACCTGAAGAGGCTTGGAGTAATTTCAAGCCAAACGTTGCTCATTTGCGAGTTTTTGGGAGCATTACCTACGCACATGTGCCGGATGAGAAGAGGTCCAAGCTTGATGATAAAAGTGAGTGGTATGTTTTTATTGGCTATGATCAAAGTTCTAAAGGTTATAAATTATTCTCCCTCCGTTTCAATTTATGTGTACTCATCTGACTGGGCACGAAGTTTAAGAAAAGAGATAAGACTTTTGAACTTGTGGTGTAAAATGAGGCACATATATTTTGTGTGGCTATAAATCATTGCATAAAAGTAAATTATTTCGAAATAAGAAAATAGGTCATTCTTTTTGGCACGGACTAAAAAGAAACATGTTCACATAAATTAAAACGGAGGGAGTATAACCCAAGAAATGGCAAGGTCACCATAAGTAGAGATATTGAGTTTGATGAAGATAATGCTTGTGAATAAAAAATTAAATAGCAAGATTACTCTTTTAGCCCTTTCTTTGATGAAGAAGATGATGAAGAAGTTGCGGAGCAACCTATCACACCACCTTCAACACCTCCAACACAAGTACAAGAAGAAGATGAGTCAAGTTCAAGCTCTTCAAGTGAAGTGCCTCAGAAAACTAAAAGTTTTCGCGAGTTGTATGAAAATATGAAAGTGGTAAGAAAAGATTTATATGATTTGACTCACTTTTGTTTGTTGGTGGATACATCCTTTAACTTATGAAGATACTGCCCAAAATGCCAAATGAAGAGATGTCAATGATGAAGAAATCAGGACAATCAAGAAGAATGATACTTGGAAATTAGCCACACTTCCAAAAGGCAAAAGTACCATTGGTGTCAAACGGGTATACAAGTTGAAGAAAAATTTCAAGGATAAGGTGGAAAGGTACAAAACAAGATTGGTTGCCAAGGGATACAAACAAAATGCCGGTATTGACTATGATGAGGTATTTGCACCGGTTGCTCGTTTGGAAATAATTTATTTTTTTGGAAGCTCAAAATCAATGGAAAATTCATTAAATGGATGTGAAGTCGGCTTTTTTGAATAGTGTTTTGGAGAAAGAGATTTACATTGATCAACATTTGGGCTACAAGATTGAAGGACATGAAAATAAAGGATTGAAATTGAAGAAAGCTCCCTTTATGGCTTGAAGCAAGCGCCATGGACTTGCAATCGTAGAGTTGATAAACATTTCAAAGTAAATGATTTTTCAAAATGTCCACATGAAGATGTATTTTTTACCAAGATTACTAAAAATGGTGACATCTTACTTATTTGCTTGTATGTAGATGATTTGATCTTTACAGTAAATAATCCAAAGATGTTTGAAGAATTCAAGGAAGCTATGACAAGAGAGTTTGAGATGAAAGACATTAAGTTAATGTCCTACTATCTTGGAACCAAAGTGCAGCAAAGGATGGATGGCATTTTTATTTCTTAAGAAGAATATGCAAAGAAAATTGTCAAGAAATTGAGATGGAGACTTACAATCCCGTGAGCACCCTCGTAGAATGTGGAGTTAAAGTATCCAAGCATGGAGATGGACAAAAGATCAATCACACACTTTTCAAGAGTCTTGTTGGGAGCTTAAGGTACTTGACTTGTACAAGATCGGATATTCTTTTTGGTGTTGGACTTGTGAGTCGGTTTATGGAAGAGCCTACTACCTTCCATTTAAAGGTAGTCAAAAGAATACTTCGGTACATCAAAGGTACCCTTGATTATGGAATATTTTATTCATCTTTCATGTTAGATATTGTGACAGTGATTGGGTTGGTGATATTGATGATCGGAAGAGCACTACTGGGTTTGTTTTCTTTCTTGGAAATTCCGCATTTACGTGGAATTCTAAGAAACAACCAATTCTTTGTCAACTTGTGAAATGGAGTATGTAGCAGCTTGTTCTTGTGTTTGTCATGTAATTTGGTTAAGGAGCTTGTTGGAGGAACTTCACCTACCACAAAAAATATTTTTGTTAACGACAAATCGGCTATTGAACTAGCCAAAAATTCGGTATTTCATGAAAGGAGCAAGCATATTGATACTAGGTATCACTTTATTAGAGATTGCAGATCTAATAAAGTTATGGAGCTTGAGCACGTGAAGTCACAAGACCAAATTACGGATATTTTCACCAAGCCGTTGAAGAGTGGGCTTTTTCAAAAGCTAAGGAAGGCTCTTGGAGTGATGAAACAAGTTTAAGGGGCGGTATCGAAGTTTGAAAATAATAAACTTGTTTTTCATTTGTTCACAAATTTGTTTACATTTGTCTACATTAGTTCATGAACTAAAATATTAAGTCAGTATATGTATTAGAGTATAAACACATTGATGTACATTGGAAGATACAATATCTAGAGATGCCATCCATGTACTTTGGAATATGTGAGGTGTGGACATGATTAGTGTGTTTACATGTATTCTAGGCTAGATACATGAAAGACTTTTCCTATTAATAATCATGTATTCCTAGCCATTTGGAGCAAGTCAAGTTGAATAGAAATCATTCTTTTCTCCCCTTTTTTCTTTGAATTTTGAGTGTTTTTTTGTGTTGTCTTGCTCTCCCAAATTTTCTAACATTTAGATGATCTCAAATTGATAAGTTTCAAATTTCTGCATGGGCGTAACTCTCGTCAACCAGTGATTCCGTTTGATTCCCAAAAAAGAAACAAGCAGCTTAGGAGTAAGTTTGACAGCATGAGGCTCTTTTACGACAGTATATTAATCCATCTTCTTCGTGCATAAACTAGTGTAAAAGTAAATAAAACCAATAATTGGACATATTCCATAAAATAAGAACAAACTGACATTATGCAAAAGCAAGAGGAATATATATATATAAAATACGTACGAGGTTGAAAGAAAATTCTGAAAGAAGGCTCTGATGAGGTCTAGACCCTGGCGAACTCTGCGCAAATTGCGGGAAAGGCTTCCTGGTGTTCTAACTGTATCGCTTCTAACATCATAATCAAGGATACTGTTCAAACTTGCAAATACTTGTGATGCTTCTGCAAGATCACGTACCTGAAAGTGACATTCATGCTTAAACCATCGAAAAGGTATATATATGGTGGATCGATACCAGAATTAAACTGTCCCAACAACAAATTAATCATTTCCTAATTAGTAAGGTAATCCTTTCTACTCCATCTATTCAGCTCCATTTATTCCAAGCAAGGTATTTTAGGCGTCACATATATCGTTTAACAAGAACCATTTTAACATATAATTAAACCCTCTACAACCAGAAGAATAGCTTAGTCATGGCATATAGCTTGAATAAAGTTAATTGTGTAAAAGACCAAAAAGCCTTTGAAAATAATGTTCATGCACTAGGCAGCGAACAAGTTAATTGTCAAACAATATTCTTAAGAAGAACGTAATCCGAGATCAAAGCGGGAGATTTGAAAATCAATTCATCCTCGAGCAGGGAGGGAAACTAATGATAAGTGTATACGGTTAAAATCATATGACCCGGATTTTGTAGGTTCGAGAGGTCGCATCGAGAGAAGAAGTCCGATAAAGACCTAGCTCGGGCTCGAAGGCAGAATAAGAGGCTAGGAGACCTAAGTATTCGAGAGACATCGGAGCCAAGTACGACCGATTAAAAAACAATACCGTTATGAGTTTGTTACAAAAGGATAAGATTCTCGCCACGTCCTCAAGATCATGACGTAAATTCCGGAATAGATTTGTACGAATTAGTACGAATCCGTACTAGGTGGTTATACAGCTGTCCCAAAAAGATTCTTTACTGTAAATAGAAATGTACCTTATTTAGGGTTCCCCTCCTATATTAAAGGGCCCCCAATCATTTGTAATGATCATCAATCCTTGGCAAAGAATATACACCTTTACTTTTCTGCTCATCTCTCAGAAATTGTCCTTTAGCTTTATTACATTCTCCTTGCTTATTTCTACTGTTCATCGAGGTCCTTCTCGAGGTCATCTTGGGGCTTGTGGAAGAAACTCGTTTATATACTGATTTGTTTTAATCTGCTTATTCAACTCACATACTTACTTTTCTTGTTAGAGTAATTAGTAGTGGATTAACTCACATATCTTTGAAACCTCGTTATAAATTTAATTGTTACTCAGTTTTTAGGGTAAACAGTTTGGCGCCAACCGTGGGGATAAGATAATAGTGATTATTTTATTATTGATTCTCATTACACACGATATTTTTACGCTTTTTCTTGTCAAGATTTTCTGATTCTCGGGATTAAAACATGTCAAACTCGCAAAACGCACCCATTCATAACAGCGAAGGTCTCGGATTTCATGGGAAAAACAACAATATAAGGGTCGGTGTACCATCGATAAACCCTGGAGGAGTGCCAAATGTGGAGCCAGTCGATGTTGGTTCACACATTGCTCTAACCGCCGACTTAGGCACCGGCATCGGAGGAAGCATACTCAGGGAGACCCGACCTGGTGGCCAAAGAACGCCGGGTCGAGAAGATGGGGAAGTCAGCCTCCAAGTAATATTCGAAATGTTAAAAGCGCAACAAATTTCTATCGCTCAGCATCAAAGTCAACAAAGGACTCCGAGCATGATGGGACCAGAAACTACTCGCCGTGCTGAACTAATGCCGAAAAGGTCGAGTGATAATGGATCTGGGGCTGACCCCACTATCACGAGAATGTTCGAAGAACTCACAAAAAGGATCGAGTCAGGAGAAAAATGGATCGAGGATAATGATAAAAAAGTGGAGACATACAACTCGCGGGTCGACCAAATACCAGGAGCGCCTCCGATTTTGAAAGGTCTTGATTCCAAAAATTTTGTGCAAAAACCTTTTCACCTAAGCGCGGATCCGAAGCCTATTCCAAAGAATTTTTGCATGCCGGACATACCTAAATACAACGGGACCACCGATCCCAATGAGCACATCACTACGTAGACATGCGATATAAAGGGAAACAACTTGGAGGACGATGAGATCGAATCGGTTCTGCTAAAGAAATTTGGGGAGGCTTTGTCCAAAGGGGCGATGATTTGGTACCACAACTTGCCCACAAACTCTATCGATTTATTTGCCATGTTGGCGGATTCATTTGTGAAGGCACAAGCTGGCGCTAATAAAGTTGCAACAAGGAAATCGGACGCCTTCAAAATTAAACAAAGGGACAATGAGATGTTGAGGGAATTTGTGTCTCGATTTCAGATGGAATGAATGGAACTACCACCAGTCTCCGATGATTGGTTCGTTCAAGTTTTCACCTAGGGGTTAAACGAGCGAAGCTCGATAGCGTCAGAACAGTTAAAGCAAAACTTGATTGAGTATCTCGCCGTGACTTGGGCAGATGTGCATAACCGATATCAGTCAAAGATTAGGGCCGAGGAAGACTAGTTGGGAGCCCCCTCGGGTTCGGTTTATCTGAGCAGATTATCAGCAAAGGATTCGAGGGACACGGACATGGAACCAAGGTCGAACAAAGAACGGTATCATCCGTATGTCGATGAACGAAGAAACAGTTCGAGGCCCAATGTACCTCAAAATGACCGAAGAGTGGATCGAGGACTGAATCCTCGGGGACTCATGAATAAGTACGGATTTGATAAGCATGCAGGACCGGCAGAGGCACCTCGATTATCATAATACAATTTCACCATCAGTGCCTCAGGGATCGTTTTAGCCATTGGGAAGATTAGGGATACCAGATGGCCTACACCTATACAAACTGACCCTTCTCAAAGGAATCCCAACTTGATGTGTAAGTACCACGGGACACATGGGCACATGACCGAGGATTGCAAACAATTAAGAGATGAGGTAGCCGATTATTCAACGAGGGGCATCTTCGGGAATTTCTCAGCGTCAGAGCCAAAAACCATTTCAGGGAAAGAGACGCCAATAGAAAGAATGAACCAGAGGAGCCTCAACATGTTATTCATATGATCATCGGCGGAGTCGACGTCCCGCAGGGGACCGTGTTCAAACGCACTAAAGTATCAATTACAAGGGAGAAACAAACTCGAGACTACGTGCCCGAAGGCACCCTTACATTCAATGAAGAAGACACCGAAGGCCTCTCTCAGCCGCATAATGATGCACTGGTAATTTCTGTTCTGTTAAATAAATTTCAAGTTAAACGCATTCTTGTGGATCTAGGTATCTCGGTGAACATAATCAGGTCGAGGGTCGTAGAGCAGCTCGGGCTGCTATATCAAATCATATCTACATCTCGAGTCTTGAAAGGATTCAACATGGCAAGCTAAACTACGAAGGGAGAAATAATCCTCCCAGTGAATGTGGTCGGGACTATACATGACACTAAATTTCATGTCATCAAAGGTGACATGAGGCACAATGCATTGCTTGGGAGGCCATGGATCCATAGCATGAGGGCAGTACCCTCGACCCTTTACCAAATGATGAAATATTCGACAAAAGATGGTGTGAAGACAGTGTACGGGGAGCAACATGCAGCAAAGAAGATGTTTGCAGTTCACGAATTGACACCAGTATCGACAACCTCAACCTCGAAAAAATTAGATATAAAAAATAAACAGACTGCCAAATAGCAGTCACAGTCCACATCATTGGTTGAATCCGAGGAACAGGTAGCCAAGGATGAAGGAGAGGAGTTCCTTACCTCCCGAGATTTTTTCTCCCCCGAGGAGTCGGATGCAACGAAGTCCACGATCGAGGAACTAGAGTAGGTAATATTGATCAAGCATCTACCAGAATGGAAGGTATACTTGGGAACGAGGTTAACCCCCGAACTCAAGAAAAAACTCATTCAATTCCTTATCAATAACATAGATTGTTTTGCTTGGTCCCATTTAGATATGATAGGGATCCCCTCAAAGATAACCACCCATCGGCTGAGTCTCGACCCCAGATTCAAACCGGCAAAGCAAAAGAGAAGACCCCAGTCCGAGGTAAAGCACACATTCATAAAGGACGAGGTAACTAAACTTCTCAAAATAGGGTCCATAGGGAAGTAAAATACCCCGAGTGGCTAGCTAATGTAGTAGTAGTCCCCAAAAAGGGAAACAAAATTAGAATATGTGTAGATTACAAAGATTTGAACAAAGTGTGTCCTAAAGACTCTTTCCCACTACCTAACATCGTTCGTATGATCGACTCCACCACTGGCCACAAGATGCTAATCTTTCTCGATGCCTACTCCAGGTACAATCAAATTCAAATGAACCCGGATGATAAAGAAAAAACTTCATTTATTACGAAGTGTGGAACATATTGTTACAATGTAATGCCCTTCGGGCTAAAAAATGAGGGAGCTACATACGAACGCCTAATTAATAAGATGTTTGAAAAACAGATAGGCAAATCTATGGAAGTTTATATTGAAGACATGCTAGTTAAGTCCCTGCGCGTAGAGGACCATTTGACTAATTTGCAGGCAACGTTCCAGATCTTAAGAAAATGCAACATGAAGCTCAACCCCGAGAAATGTGCCTTCGGGGTTGGCCCAGGCAAATTCTTGGGTTTCATGGTATCGAACAGAGGGATCGAAATCAACCCCGACAAAATTAAAGCCATCGAAGAAATCACCGCCGTGGACAGTGTGAAGGCCGTACAACGGCTGGCCGGGCGGATAGCTGCTCTAGGCCGATTTATCTCGAGATCATCGGATCGGAGCTATAAATTATTCTCCCCACTCAAAAAGAAGAATGACTTTGCATGGACTCCAGAATGTCAGCGAGCATTGAAGGAGTTAAAGCGGTACTTGTCGAGCCCGGCCCTACTTCACACTCCGAAGGAAGACGAAAAACTTTACTTATATTTGGTTGTGTCTGAGGTAGCGGTAAGTGGTGTGCTGGTTCGAGAAGACCAAAGTACACAATTTCCTGTTTATTATGTAAGTTAAACCTTAGGAGATGCTGAAACTAGGTATCCTCATTTAGAAAAATTAGCACTTACATTAATAAGCGCATCTAGAAAATTAAAGCCATATTTCCAATGTCATCATATATGTGTGTTAACCACATACCCACTTCAAAATGTTTTGCATAAGCCCGAGCTGTCGGGCCGGTTGGCCAAGTGGGCCATTGAGCTTGGAGGGTACGATATCGATTATCAACCTCGAACGACCATCAAGTCTCAAATTTTAGCAAACTTCGTGGAGGATTTATGCCTGCCCTCGTACCCGAAGTAGAAAAGAAACTTCTACTAAGATCGGGTACATCATCGAGGGTATGGACCCTCTTCACAGACGACACCTCGAATGTGAAAGGGTCTGGGCTCAGTATTTTTTTAAAACCACCTACAGACGGTGTCATTAGACAATCTATCAAAACTTCTAGATTAACTAACAATGAGGCAGAGTATGTGTCTATTATTGCAGGTCTTGAACTAGCCAAAAGCCTGGGAGCGGAGGTCATCGAGGCCAAATGTGACTCTCTTTTGGTGGTAATCCAAGTAAACAAGAGCTTCGAAGTTCGAGAGGATAGAATGCGAAGGTATCTGGACAAACTACAAGTAACATTGCACCCCTTCAAAGAATGTACGCTGGACCATATACCTCGAGAGCAGAACAGTGAGGCCAATGCACTTGCAAACTTGGGGTCATCAGTCGAGGAAGATGATATTGTCCCAGGGACTGTACTTCAATTGTCGAGGTCCGTGGTCGAGGAAGGCCATGCTGAGATTAATTCTACTAGTTTGACATGGGATTGGAGGAACAAATATGTCGAGTACTTGAAGCTCGGAAAGCTCCCCTCAGAACCTAAGGAGTCGAGAGCCCTGCGGGCCAAAGCAGCTCGATTCATGCTAGATGAAAATGGAATATTGTATAGAAGGGAAGGACCTTCGACGGACCATTGTCAATATGATTAGGATCAGGGGTACCGATTATGTGTTGCGAGAAATCCACGAAAGGTACTTGTGGGAACCACTCTGGCGCTGACTCCTTGGTTCGTAAAGTAATTAGAGATGGATATTACTGGGATATCATGGAAAGAGATATTAAGGAGTTCGTTCGAAAGTGCGACAAATGCCAAAGGTTTGCACCGATGATCCATCACCCGGGTGAACAACTCCATTCAGTCCTATCCCTGTGGCCATTCATGAAATGGAAGATGGACATCGTCGGTCCCCTGCCAACGTCACCATGTAAAGCTAAGTTCATTTTGTTTATGACTGATTACTTTTCGAAATGGGTAGAAGCGCAGGCCTTCGAGAAAGTAAGAGAAAAAGAAGTCATAGATTTCATATTGGACCACGTCGTGTGTCGGTTCGGGATACCGCTGAAGTAGTATGTGACAATGGGAAGCAATTTATCGACAGCAAAGTGACAAAATTCCTCGAAGATCACAAGATCAAAAGGGTTTTATCGACACCGTATCACCCGAGCGCAAATGGCCAGGTCGAATCCACAAACAAAACTATTGTCCAAAATTTGAAGAAGAGGTTGAACGATGCTAAAGGGAAGTGGAGTGAAGTGTTGCCCGAGGTACTATGGGCATATCGAACAACGTCAAAATCAAGCACAGGGGAAACTCTGTTCTCTTTGGTGTACGGGTCCGAAGCATTAATTCCGGTCGAGATCGGGGAGCCCAGCATCAGGTTTTAGCACACCACCGAGGATTCAAACCACGAGTCTATGAACACTTGTCTCGAACTATTAGATGAAAAATGAGAAGCTGCACTTGTTTGAATGGCCGCACAAAAGCAGAGGATCGAGAGGTATTATAACAGAAGGGCGAACCTTCTCCACTTCGGAATCGGGGATTTAGTTCTAAGAAAAGCCACCCTCAATACTCGAGACCCAAATGAAGGAAAATTAGGCCCTAATTGGGAAGGACCGTACCGAGTCATCGGAGTCGTGGGGAAGGGATCTTACAAACTTAGCACAATGGAAGGCGAACAACTACCAAACAACTGGAACGTATCACTACTCAAACGATATTATTGCTAAGGTATGACTTTATTCTTTTTCCATATATGTTTAAGACTAACCCCTCGCAGGTGTTCGATCGAAGAAGTTGAGGCGCTCTTCAACTCGAAGACCTTAGGTTTTAAAGCATGCGTTACACTCTTTTTCCCTTAGATCGGGTTTTATCCCAAATGGGTTTTTCCGGTAAAGTTTTTAATGAGGAAACAATTATGTGCTACCTAAGGGGAATTAAACAAGTATCCAAGGCTTCTTTCCAATCAACCTCGAGGACTGGTATTTTTGAAGAAAATAGGAAAATACTTCACGCCTAAGAAGGCCTTGGTAGGGAAACTTTGTAATGGGCCAAACGGTCAAAGAAACCGTGACCATATAGGAATACCGAGCCTCGAAAGCAAAACATGTACACACATACAAGTTATTGAAAGAAGCACCTTTTCTATTTAAACATATCATGTCTTGAAGAAATTTGTTACTCCTTACTTATGATTCAATATAAGAAAAAGCTCAAGATCCAAGACACAAGTACATCTTGACCACTTAGGGACTAACATCGATAGTCAACCACATTCGAACTATGAAAACTTAAACTCATAAGACTTCAAAGAGGCAACCCTCGACATAAAGGGCCATCATACTCGGGGACTAACCTTTTGAACAAGTTCAAAGGGTTATCGAGAAACAAGTCCAAGAGACATACCCGAAGGCTAAAACCTTATGTAAAGACTACGGTCATATAAAAAAGGCTACAGCTGAAATAACGCGACTCGGAGACGTCCGACTTCCGCCATAAGTTAAAGGCCTTCGAATACTTTGAAAAATCGATTAAAGTAGGATACCCTCGGCAAAAACAAAAAGGGCCTCGATAAAATCAACCCTCGAATAATTTAGAGGATTTGATAAAATTAACCTTCGAAAAAAACCTCAAGAGGTATTCATTTATCGTAACACAAACGGATTACAAATGAGGTTCCGATCAATCGAACCTTCGAAAAATCCAACAGGTACAAAAAACACATGCTAAGGCGTGATGAAACTTTAACTAAGTCTTTCAGCTGAAAAGAGGGAAAAATCATAGCCTTCTTAGAGGCCAAAGTGGCCAACCTAAAAGAGCCTAAGGGACAGTATAAAAGAGCCTAAAAGCCGAAGCATACGGAGTTCGAGACCTTACTCTCACTCAACTCGGACTCAAGAGTCATTCCGAGCCCGCATCAAATCGATTTAAATATAGCTCGAGGTATTCTCTTATAAGTTTGAAGATCTCCCATTGATCACTAAAAACCTAAGGGTTGTTATATTCACAATCCGAGCCAATGATCACTTGATCATTAATTTTTTCACAAGATAAAGATATGCAGAATTCAATACAAATCGGAGATGGAGCAAAGGAATTCTTCATATTTATAAAATATATTTACAAAGGATATTTACAACACCCACGAAGGGGACCTTACACAAAAACAAAAAAATAGAAAGAACCTAATCTACTTCGGGACCGCATAATTGGGAGACGCATCTTCGGGAATCTCCACCTCGAGGACTTCGTCCTCATCGCCCCTGCTCTCATAACCGCTAGCTGAACCCTCGTCATCAGAGAGCAAAGCGGCAGCCTATTCCTCCAAACTTTTTTCTTCGTTGATATCAGCTGAGAGGTCGAAGCCTTGAGCGTGCACCTCCTCGAAGGCTTTTCTCCGGGACTGCAGTTTAGCATGGTTAAGGGAACATGATAGCTTAATTTCGGCCGCATCAGAGATATCCTATGCTCGAGTGTTAGGGGCTACAACGTCATCTCGGTACGAAGACACAAATGCCTCAACCTCGGATTTGGCTTTCGCAAGCTCAGCGGCCGATTTAGCTTCGAGCTCCTCAATTTTGCAGCCCCGGGCCAAGCTTTCCTCTTTCGCATTTTGAAGCTGGTGTTGATTGAAGACAATTTCTCCCGAAGTGTATCTTTCTCCGAGGCGAGATGTTCCATTTGTTGTCTCTACCCTAGGGTCTCGGCCTCCTTTGTCTTGAGCTCTTCTCGAAGCTGCTCCACCAGCTCGCCCCTTTGCTGAATTTGCAAAGTTGAAGTATTACCTACCTAGTTGAATAAAGTCATAACAAATCCTCGAAAGTTTTATTACCTGTTCAATAAGCTCGGTCTGTTCTTGATGAGCATTTGCTAACTCGACTCGGAGATCCCTGACCTCCTCCTCTTTCTGTACATAAAGGCGTTTAAGGCCATCCTTCTCTTCCACCAGCTTCTTAAGCTTGCTTCACATCAGGCTAGCTCAACCCGAGATTTGGAAAATGCTTGACGGTGAAGCAACTTGGCCTTCACGCAAAGAAAAGGAGTTAGACTTAGAAAGATGAGAATTAAACTCGAGCATAATTATGAAGACAAAAACTTACTTATTTAAGAATCCTTTGGGCCTCATAAAAAATAAACAAGGCGTCAAGATCGGAACCACCCTCGATCCCTGCAAGGCACTCCCGAAAAATGTCGACTCTCTTCATGGGTCATTCCCACATCGGGAGTCCTCATAGCCTGGGCATCCCGAAATATCCCTTCGGAGAACACCGGGCCTGGCGGCAAATCATCTACATCGATTAACCCAAGTGAATCACTTGGGATATTATCTTGTATTTTAACGGTCTCGAAATTAGGCTCTTCGAGCTCATCCACCAAATGTCCCCCAGGACTAGACACACTTTTTTCACCTGATGACTCGGGGACTTTGCTCGAGCTCCCCTCCAAAATTTCTTCGATTCGAGATTGAACCGCGTCTTCCAACATTGGTTCACTGGCCTTCGAAGCATCATTTCTTCCTCTTTTCTGAGCTACCAAAAGGCAGCCATCATCTTCTCCCTCTCTCCATCTCTCTCCTCGTTCTCAGCACGAAGACGTTGGGCCGTTTCGGAGACACGGCCACTGTATCGGCCTTAGGATTTCGAAGCTGTATTTTCCTTGGCTTCGGGGATCTTGCAGGCGGCCCCCTCTTCCTTTTATTCTCCTTAATAGGTTTTGGGATTTCTTTTTCACCGGGCGGGGGCGGCCGCATAGCAACGGCGTCTCCGAGGCCTGATAAAAATAAAAGTAAGTATTTCACAATATACAAACAATATAACTCACCATGATTTTTGGCCTCCCATCGACCTTTGGCCAAATCACACCAACTGTGTTCATCGTATGAAAACGTAGAGGCCAAAAGTCGAACCCATCCTGGGAGGTCCGGAGACGCATCGAGAAACCAAGCAACGACTGCATCATTATGAAAAAGTGAGATCGAGAAAGGGATAAGATCGAGAAAGAGTAGAAAAAGTGGAGTATTCGATTGCTATCGATAGACTTGTACTTACGTTTCATTTTCCATTCCTCGGGGAATGGCATCCTCTCAGCAAGAATCAGGTCGGAGGTTCTGATTCGGATGAACCGGCTCATCCACCCTCGATCCTTTCCTCATCGATGGTGGAGAAGAGATATTTCGATGACCGGTGTTGCAGCTTTATCAGGCCACCTCGACAAAGGCGAGGGTTGTATAGCCTGATCAGATGGTCGAGGGTAAAAGACATCCATTCGACCTGGATCGAGAAGTATCTAATCAGGTTGACGATTCGCCAGAATGAGGGGTAGATCTGACCAAGCGTCACTTGATATTGTTGGCAAAAATCGAGAATAACTAGGTCTTTGGGACCCCAGAGCAGAATCTACAGGACCCAATGTGAATGGTTAGGTATATACACTCAGGTACCCTGCTTTGTGAGTAGTAATGTCCTCTTCACAGGAAGGGACCGCCACGTTTTTTTCCTCCCAATTGCAATCTATTTTCACTTGCTTAAGTTCGGCTTCGGTTATCAAACTAATATACTGAGAAATCGGTTCACATCGACCCGGGATGGAGGAAGGTTTTTCGATTTTGAAATCGGAAGTTGTTTCGCACGACCCGAGAATACATTCTTCGATACGAGGTGGCACCACCACTTTACTTCTAGACGGCCGTGATGACGAAGAGGCTTTCTCTTTCTGAGGAACAGTTTTGGACGTTTTGGCCATTGTTGTTGTGAAATTTCCAAAGAAAAGAAGAAGTTGGTGATGGAATAAGAACAAGTTGAGGGAAGGGTAAGTTCAGAGAGATTGAAAAAGCTAATGAGACTTTAAGAATGCTTTAAGAAGTAAAGTTTGCAAAGTTGAGGAGTTGGGTTATACATAGGGGTAGCTTAAGCGTATTGGGGAAGCTAAATGGCCGACCATCAACCGCCTTCAATTTATGGCCTTGGGGAACTGTGCGGATGAGACCTTTTCATCAGTCGCTGACGTCATGAGGTTGACATCATGATTGAGGCATCGAAGGAGAGGGAATCAAATTATTTCTTATCATTTTATTCTAAAAAATGTGGGGACTATCTATATACGGTCAAAATCATATGATCCCGACTTTGTAGGCTCGAGAGGTCACATCGAGAGAAGAAGTCCGATAAAGACCTAGCTCGTGCTCGAAGGTAGAATAAGAGGCTCGGAGACCTAATTATTCGAGAGACATCGGAGCCAAGTACGATCGATCAAAAAAAGTGCCGTTATGAGTTTGTTACAAAAGGATAAGATTCCCACCACGTCCCCAAGATCATGGCGTAAACTCCGGAATAGATTTGTACGAATTAGTACGAATCCTTACTAGGTGGTTATACAACTATCCCAAAAAAATTCTTTATTGTAAATAGAAATGTACCTTATTTAGGGTTCCCCTCCTATATAAAGGGGACCCCAATTATTTGTAATGATCATCAATCATTGACAAAGAATATACACCTTTACTTTTCTGCTCATCTCTCAGAACTGTCCTTTAGCTTTATTACATTCTCTTTACTTACATCTATCCCAAAAAGATTCTTTACTGTAAATAGAAATGTACCTAATTTAGGGTTCCCCTCCTATATAAAGGGGACCTCAATCATTTGTAATGATCATGAGTCATTGGCAAAGAATATACACCTTTACTTTTTTGCTTATCTCTCAGAACTGTCCTTTAGCTTTATTACATTCTCTTTGCTTATTTCTACTGTTCATCGAGGTTCTTTTCGAGGTCATTTTGGTGCTTGAGGAAGAAACTCGTTTATATACTGGTTTGATTTAATCTGCTTATTCAACTCACACACTTACTTTTCTTGTTAGAATAATTAGTATTGGATTAAATCACATATCTTTAAAACCTCATTATAACTTAAATTGTTACTCAATTTTTAGGGTAAACATTAAGTAAGATAGAAAAGAAAATACTTTGAGCAAAAAGGCATCAACAACAGAAAACAGCAAGTCCACGTAGTAAAGGGTAGAAGCGTAGAGCAAAGTTAGCTGAATGCTTTAAAGTTAATAGACTGTAATTGGTGGTGGCAAAATAGTTAAAAGAAAACAGTTATCCACCTATATTATCTACTAAAAAAAGAGTTGGATAATGAACTTTTTGAAAACGAGCCAAATATGGATAAGAACCATATTATCCATTTAGAAAATGAATAACCAATTGATAACTAATGATTAACTTCTACATTTGTAAAGCCTCAGATTGGGAAACCCCTCAAGTTTGGGAGACTACAAATTCTCCCGAAAATGATCATATTCAAGAAGTCATGTATAGTATTGATATCCATATTATCCGCCGACTAACCAATTTTTTATCCGTATAAATGCGCGTCGCGTCGGATAATTTATCCTTTTTTGCCTTACCTATTTTCGACCCGACCCTTATGCGACCCAACCCTTTCCCCCCTCCCCCAACCAACTTCTAGCAATGCGTATAAATTTATGTCATTATTAGATCTGCTACGGGGAGTAAAATATCAGAAGAGCAAGATCTGCTTGTTATGACTATGTTTTGTTAGTACATTCTGAATAGTATTAAGATGACTATGGTCACAATGCGATATACACTTGAGGGGTACGTTATCCTACTTCTTTCCTGTGAGTTTCTTCCAACCAATCACCATTCTCAACTTCCAATCAGCTGACAAATTTATGTAATCTTTGCCAAATTCATTAAGAACTACAGGCGCAGAAAGAACCTACTTGTAAAGTAGTTGCGCATTTGTCTTTATATATCAAATCAGAGTCAAATTTTCATATGAATTAAATATCACGGTACGTACACTTACATCAAGATGTTTTGCACAATGCTTCCACGATCTTCCTGGAACCTTTTTATCGGAAAAAGAACATTTTTTATTTAAGTTAACATCTTAGAAATATAACTAATCATCGAATAATTGCTTCCCGAAAACTGAAGAGAATTAAGTTGACTTTGTACACTGTCAAAATCATATGCCCCGATTTTGGAGGCTCGAGAGGTCACATTAAGGATTGAGGTTCGATAAAGATCAAGCTCGGGCTCGAAGGCAAAATAAGAGGACCGTAAATCTAAGAGCCAAAAATCATCGGAGTCGAGTACGATCAATGCCAAAATAGTACCGTTGTGAGTCTGTTACGGAATGACAAGATTCTCGCCACGTCCCCAAGATCATGGCATAAATTTCGGAATAGATTTGTACGAGTTAGTACGAATCCGTATTAGGCGGTTATACAACTGTCCCAATAATATTCTTTATTGTAAATAGAAATGTACCTTATTCAGGGTTCCCCTCCTATATAAAGGGGCCCAATCATTTGTAACAATCTTCTAATAATTGGCAAAGAATATACTCTCTACTTTTCGCTCATTGTTCATCAGAATTGTCCTTTAAACTTTATTATTGCTTTATTGTTCTTGACTCATCTCGAGGTTACCGAGCTCGAGGTCGCTACTGCTTAAGTAACACTGGTTTGGTTCATCTATTTCTTTCATTTACACCTTATATTACTTGCTTATTAATTGGTATTGAACTAGATCATGTATCTTTAAAACTACAAATCAAATTTAATTGTTATTCGTATTTTCGAGGTAAACAATTTGGCACCCACCGTGGGGCTAAAGATAATAGTGATTATTTCGGTACTGGTTTTTGATAACACTCGTTGTTTTCCACACTTGTTCTTGTCAAATATTCTTTATTTTCAGACTAAAACATGTCGAACTCAGCAAGCACCCCAGTACATGGTAATGACGATCTCGGGTTTCATGGGGAAAATGATAATGTAGCAGCTTCAGGGGCCGATATACCACCACTTAACCCTGGAATAGTGTCAGTTCCTAACCCAGTCGATGTTGGTTCACACATTGCTTTAAACGTCGACTTAGGTACTGACGTCGGAGGAAGCATACGCGGATAGGTTCAACCTAGTGGCCAAAGAACACAGGGTCGAGGAGATGGAGAGATCAGCCTCCAAGTGATGTTCGAAATGTTACAAGCACAACATATTGCTATCGCTCAATTGCAAAGTCAGCAAAAGACTCCGAGCATGGTGGGACCGGAAACTACTCACCGTGCTGAACCAATCCCGGAGAGGTCGAGTAATAATAGATCGGGGGCTGACCCCACAATCATGAAAATGCTTGAAGAAATCACAAAGAGGATCGAGTCAGGAGAGAAAAGGATTGAGGATAATGATAAAAAGATGGAAACGTACAACTCGAGGGTCGACAAAATACCGGGAGTGCCTCCGATTTTGAAAGGATAGGATTCTAAAAAGTTTGTGAAAAAACCTTTCCCCCCGAGTGCGGCCCCGAAGCTTATTCCAAAGAAGTTTCGCATGCCGCACATACCCAAATACAACGGGACCACCGACCCCAACGAATACATCATTACATATACTTGTGGTATAAAGGGAAACGACTTGGAGGACGATGAGATCGATTCCGTTTTACTGAAAAAATTTGGAGAAACTTTGTCCAAAGGTGCGATGATTTGGTACCATAACATTCCCCCGAACTCTATCGATTTATTCGCCATGTTGGCGGATTCATTTGTGAAAGCACATCCTGGAGCTATAAAAGTCACAACAAGGAAATCGGACGTCTTCAAAATTAAACAAAGGAACAACGAGATGTTAAGGGAGTTCATTCCCGATTTCAAATGGAACGAATGGAGTTACCAACGGTATCCGATGACTGGGTTTTTCAAGCTTTCATTCAGGGGCTAAATGAGCAAAGCTCGATAGCGTCAAGACAGTTAAAACAAAACTTGATTGAGTACCCCGCCGTGACTTGGGCGGATGTGCATAACCAATATCAGTCAAAGATCAGGGTCGAGGACGACCAGTTGGGAGCCCCCTCGGGTTTGGTTTATCCAAGCAGATTGGCAACAAAAGATTCGAGAGACACAGACAGGGATCCAAGACCGAACAAAGATAGATATCAGCCATATGCCAAAGAGCGAAGGAACAGTTCGAGGCGTAATGTACCTCAGAATGATCGAAGAGTAGATCGAGGACAGAATTCTTGAGGACTCATGAGTAAGACCGGGTTTGACAAGCACTCAAGACCGGTGGAGGCACCTTGATTATCAGAGTCCAATTTTAGCATCGATGCCTGGGGGATCGTTTCAGCCATTGGAAGGATTAGGGATACCAGATGGCTTACACCCATACAAACTGACCCTTCTCAGAGGAATCCCAACATGATGTGTAAGTATCACAGTATACATGGGCACAGGACCGAGTTCAACATATTATTCATATGATTATCGGCGAAGTCGACGTCCCGCAGGGACCCGTGTTCAAACGCACCAAAATTTCAATCACAAGGGAGAAGCAGACTCGGGACTACATGACCGAGGACACCCTTGCATTCAATGAAGAAGCCACTGAGGGCCTATCTCATCCGCACAACGATGCACTGGTAATTTCTATTCTTTTAAATAAAGTTCAAGTTAAACGTGTTCTTGTGGATCCAGGTAGCTCGGCGAACATAATCAGGTCGAGGGTCGTAGAGAAGCTCGGGCTACTTGACCAAATAATACCTGCATCTCGAGTCTTGAATGGCTTCAACATGGCAAGTGAAACAACGAAGGGGGAAATCATCCTCCCAGTGAACGTGGCCGGGACTATACAGGATACGAAGTTTCATGACATCGAAGGTGACATGAGGTATAATGCTTTGCTTGGAAGGCCGTGGATCCATAACATGAGGGCAGTGCCATCAACCCTTCATCAAATGCTGAAGTTCCCAACAAAATATGGCGTAAAAACGGCGTATGGAGAGCAACACGCAGAAAATGAGATGTTTGTAGTCCATGACTTAACGCCAATATCAACGCCTTCTACATCAAAAAAGTCGAGCACCAAAGACAAACATGTAGCTAAATAGCAATCACAGTACATATCCTAGATTGAGCCCGAGGAACAAGTGATCGAAGATGAAGAAGAGGACTTCCTCGCTCCTCGAGCTTTCGTCGGCCCCGAAGAATCAGATGCGACGAAGTCCACGATCGAGGAACTAGAGCAGGTGATATTTATCGAGCATCTACCGGAACGGAAGGTATACTTGGGAACGAGATTAACCCCCGAACTCAGGAAAAAAACTCATCAATTGCTTATCGATAACATTGATTTCTATGCTTGGTCCCACTTAGATGATAGGGATCCCACCGGAGATAACCACCCATCGACTGAGTGTTGATCCCAGATTTAAACCGGTGAAGCAAAAGAGAATACCCCAGACCAAGGTGAAGCACGCATTCATAAAGGACGAGGTAACTAAACTTCTCAAAATAGGGTCCATTAGGGAAGTAAAATACCCCAAGTGGCTAGCTAACGTAGTAGTAGTCCCTAAAAAGGGAAACAAACTTAGAATGTGTGTAGACTACAAAGATTTGAACAAGGCATGCCCTAAAGACTCTTTCCCATTGCCTAACATCGATCGTTTGATCGACGCCATGGCCATCCATGAGATTCTTACTTTTCTCGGTGCCTAATCCGAGTACAATCAAATTCAAATGAACCCGTAGGACCAAGAAAAGACTTTATTTATCACGACGTACGGAACATATTGCTACAATGTAATGCCTTTCGGGCTAAAAAATGAAGAGGCTAGATACCAATGCTTAATTAATAAGATGTTCGAACAAAAAATAGGCAAATATATGGATGTTTATATTGATGACATCCTAGTTAAGTCCCTGCCCGCAGAGGACTATTTGACTCATTTGCAGACAACGTTCGAGATCTTAAGAAAATATAACATGAAACTCAACCCCGAGAAATGTGCTTTTGGAGTTGGCTCGGGCAAGTTCTTGGGATTCATGGAATCGAACAGGGGGATTGAGATCAACCCTGACAAAATTAAAGCCATCGTAAAAATCACCGTCGTGGATAGTGTGAAGGCCATAGAACAACTAACCGGGCGGATAGCTTCTCTAGGCCGATTTATCTCGAGGTCATCGGATCGGAGTCACCAATTTTTCTCCCTACTCAAAATGACGAATGACTTTGCATGGACTCCGGAACGTCAGCAAGCGTTGGAGGAGTTAAATCGGTACTTATCGAGCCCACCCCTACTTTACACTCCAAAGGAATGCAAAAAACTTTATTTATACTTGGCCGTATCCGAGGTAGTTTTGAGTGGTGTGCTGGTTCGAGAAGAACAAGGTACACAATTTCCTGTTTATTATGTAAGTCGAACCTTAGGAGATGCTGAAACCAGGTATCCACATTTAGAAAAGTTAGCACTAGCGCTAATAAGCGCATCTATAAAACTAAACCAATATTTTCAATGTCACCCCATACGTGTGTTGACTACATACCCACTTCGAAATATCTTGCATAAGCCCGAGTTGTCAGGCCGATTGGCCAAATATGCCATCGAACTTGGAGGGTATTATATCGAATATCAACCCCGAACGACCATCAAGTCTCAAATTTTGGTAGACTTCGTGGTAGATTTTACACCTGCCCTCGTACCCGAAGTAGAAAAGGAACTTCTACTAAAGTCGGGTACATCCTCGGGGGTATGGACCCTCTTCTCAGACGGCGCCTCGAATGTGAAAGGGTCAGGGCTCAGTATTGTTTTAATACCGCTTACGGGTAATATCATTAGAAAATCTATCAAAACTTCTAGATTAACTAACAATGAGGCCGAGTATGAGGCCATGATTGCAGGTATCGAACTAGCCAAAAGCTTGGGAGTAGAGGTCATCGAGGTGAAGTGTGACTCTCTTTTGGTTGTAAACCAAGTAAATGGAAGCTTCGAAGTTCGAGAAGATAGAATGCAAAGGTACTTAGAAAAACTTCAAGTAACATTGCACTGCTTCAAAGAATGGACACTAGACCATGTACCTCAAGAACAGAACAATGAGGCCGATGCACTTGCGAATTTGGGTCATCGACCGAGGAAGATGATATTGTCCCGGGGACTGTTGTCCAATTGTCGAGGTCCGTGGTCGAGAAAGGCCATGCAGAGATTAATTCGACAAGTTTAACGTGGGATTGGAGGAATAAATACGTCGAATACTTAAATCATGGAAAGCTCCCCTCTTACCCAAAGGAGTCGAGAGCCTTACGAGCCAAATCAACTTGATTCTCACTTGATGAAAATGGAACATTATATAGAAGAACCTTCGACGGACCGCTGACAGTATGCTTAGGACCAGGAGACACTGATTATGTATTGCGAGAAATCCACGAGGGCACTTGTGGGAACCACTATGGCACCGACTCTTTGGTTCGCAAGGTAATTAGAGCTGGATATTACTGGGATAGCATGGAAAAAGATACTAAGGATTCCGTTTGACGACGTGACAAATGCCAAAGGTTCGTACTGATGATCCACCAGCCCGGTGAACAACTCCATTCAGTCCTATCTCCGTGGCCATTCATGAAACATCATAAGCCCCCTACTAATGGCACCAGGTAAAGCTAAGTTCATTTTATTTATGACTGACTAATTTTCAAAATGGGTAGAAGCACAGGCCTTCGAGAAAATAAGAGAAAAAGAAGTCATTGACTTCATATGGGACCACATCGTGTGTCGGTTCGGGATACCCGCAAAAATAGTATGTGGCAACGGGAAGCAGTTTATCGGCAGCAAAGTGAAAAAGTTCTTCGAAGACCATAAAATCAAATGGATTCTATCAACGCTCCATCACCCAAGCGTAAATGGCCAGGCCGAGTCCACAAACAAAACTATCATTTAAAACTTGAAGAAGAGATTGAATGATGCTAAAGGGAAATGGAGAGAAGTATTGCCTGAGGTGATATGGGCGTACCGAACAACGTCGAAGTCAAGCACAGGGGAAACCCTATTCTCTTTGGTGTATGGGTCCGAAGCATTGATTCCAGTCGAGGTCGGGGAACCTAGCGTCAGGTTTCATCATACTACCAAGGATTCGAACCACGAGGCTATGAACACTTGTCTCGAACTACTAGATGAAATACATGAAGTCGCACTAGTTCGAATGGCCACACAAAAGAAAAGTTTCGAGAGGTATTATAACAGAAGGGAGAACCTTCCCCATTTCGGAGTCAGGGACTTAGTTCTGAGGAAAGTCACCCTCAATACTCGAGACCCAAACGAAGGGAAGCTAGGCCCTAATTGGGAAGGACCGTACCGAGTCATCGGAGTCGTAAGGAAGGGGTCTTACAAACTTAGCACAATGGAAGGCGAGCGACTACCAAACAATTGGAATGTATCACTACTCAAGCAATATTATTGCTAAGGTATGACCTTCTCCCTTTTTTCCATTTATATTTAGGACTAACTCCTTGCAGGTGTTCGATCGAAGGCATCGAGGCATCCTTCAACCCGAAGACCTTAGCTTTTAAAGAATGCGTTGCACTTTTTTTCCCTTAGATCGGGTTTTATCCCAAATGGGTATTTCCGGCAAGGTTTTTAACGAGGAAACATTTATATGCTACCTAAGGAGAATTCAACAAATATCCAAGGCTTCTTTTCAACCAACCTCGAATACTGGGGGGCATCACCCTCGGACATTGTATTTTCAAGGAAATACTTCACACCAAGAGGGCCTCGATAGAAGAAATTTGTAATGGGCCAAACGGTCAAATGAACCGTGTCCATGAAGAATAGTCGAGCCTCTGACGGCAAAACATGTACGCATGTATCAATTATTCAAAGAAGCATTCTTGCTATATCAAAACACTTTGTGTCTCAAAGAAGTCTACTATTATACGAGCTTCATACTTATACTTCTACGAGAAATGGCTCAAGATCCATAGCGCAAACGCACCCCAAATGTTCGGGGACTGTAATCGACAGTCAACACATCCGAATCATCGAAAGCTCGAACTCATCAGACCTCTAAGAGGCATCTCTTTGATATAAAGTCCAAGGCCACCATACTCGAGGACTAACCTTTCGAACACGTTCGAAAGGTTATCGGGAAACAAGTCCAAGAGATATACCCGAAGGCTTCAGCACATTAAAGGCTACGACCATATTAAAGACTACGGTCATATGAAAAGGCTGCGGCCGGAATAATGCGGCTCAGAGACGTCCGACTTCCGCCATAAAATTAAAGGCCTTCAAACACTTCGAAAAGCCGGTTAAATCAGGCTACCCTTGGCAAAGGAAAATGATAAAGGCCTTCGATAAAACAAACCAGCCTTCCAAAAAAACCTCAAGAGGTAGTCAATTTATCATTACACAGCAAATTACGAACGAGGTTCCAATCGATCGAACCTTCAAAAAACCCAACAGATATAAAAATACATGCTAAGGCATAAAAATATTTTCACTAAGTCTTTTAGCCGAAAAAGGGAAAAATTATAGCCGTTTTAGAGGCCAAGTTGGCCCTACCTAAAGAGCCTACATGCCGATCTAAAAGAGCCGAAGGGCCAATACTAAAGAGCATGAGGGCCGAAGCATATGGAGTTCGAGACCTTTCTCTCACTCAACTCGGACTCAAGAGTCCCATCATCCCGAGCTTGCATCAAATCGACTTAAACATATCTCGAGGTATTCTATTATAAGTTCGAAGATCGCCCGTTGATCACTAAAAAACCTAAGGGTTGTTATATTCAGAATCCGAGCCAATGCTCACTTGGTCATTGAAGTTATCAAAATTTTCCACAAGATAAAGACAAGACAGAATTCAATGCAAATCGAAGATGAAGCAAAGAGTTTCTTTATATTCATAAGAGATGTTTACAAAATATATTTACAACACCCACGAGGGGCCCTTACACAAAAGAAAAAAACAAAAAGAACCTAATCTATTTCAAGGCTACATTCTCGGAGGCAACATCCCCATGAACTGTATCCTCGGTAGCTCTATCTTCGGGGACCTCCTCCTCCTTGGGGACTTCATCTTCATCTCCCTCTCTCTCGGAGCCGATAGCGGAACCCTCATCATCGGAGAGAAAAGAAGCTGCCTCTTCCTCCAAAGTTTTCGCCTTTTCAATGTCGGCCGAGAGGTGAAAGCCTCGATCATGCACCTCTGCAAGAGTTTATCTCCGAGACTCCAACATAGCATGGTTGAGGGTACATGATAATTTAAGCTCGACCGTAGCAGAGATCTCCTGTGCCTGAGCATTAGCAGCAATGACATCAGCTCGATACGAGGACACGAATGCCTCAGCCTCAGATTTGGCTTTAGCGAGCTCAGCGGCCGATTTAGCTTCAAGCTCTTTAGTTTTGCGCCTTCAGGCCGAGCTTTCCTCCTTTGCACTTTTGAGATGGTTTTTAACTGAGGTCAGTTATTCCCAAAGTGTATCTTTCTCTGAGGCGAGACGGTCCATATGTTGCCTCCAACCAAGGGTCTCAGCCTCTTTCATTTTGAACTCCTCTCGAAGCTCCTCCACCAGCTCGCCCCTCTGCTGGAACTGCAGAATTGAAGTGCTAGTCACCAAACCAAGTAAAAACATAATAGAGCCTCAAAAGTTATATTGCCTGTTCACGAAGCTCAGTTTGTTGTTGATGGGCCTTCGCCAACTCGGCTCGAAGATCACTGATCTCCCCCTCTCTTTTGGCATAGAGAGCCTTAAGTCTGTCCATCTCTGCCACGAGCTTTTTGAATTCAGCTTCACATTGGGCAAGTTCGGCTCGAGACTTGGAAAATTCTTGATTATAAAGCGACACAGCCTTCTCACAAAGAAAAAGAGTCAGGCTTAGGAAGGCAAAAATCAAACTCAAAATGTAGTTATGAGGACAAAGCTTACCTATTCACGAAGCTTTTTGGCCTCATAAAAAATGAATGAGGCATCAAGATCGGGGCCCTCCTCGATTCCCGCAAGGTACTCCCAAAAGATGTCGTTCTCCCCGTGGGACGTTCCCACATCCGGAGTCCTCATGGCCTGTGCATCTCGTATCTACCCCTCAGAGAATACCGGTCCCGGGGAAGAGTCATCCACATTGATTACCCCGAATGAATCACTCGGGTCATTATCTTGTCTTCGGAGGGCCTCGGAGTTAGGCTCTCCGAGTTCATTAGCCAAGTTCCCCCAGAACGAGGCACACTCTTGTCACTTGATGGCTCGGGGACTCTGCTCGAGCTCCCCTCAGAAATTTCTTCGGCTCGAGACCGAACCGCATCTGTCACCATCGGTTCAGCGGCCTTCGAAGCTTCAGTGCTTCCTCTTTTCCGGGCTACCAACGAGCAGCCATTATTTTCGCCCTCTGCCCCGTCCCTCTCATCGTTCTCAGCACGAAGACGTTCAGCTGTTTCTGGAGATAAGGCCACGGTATCATCCTTAGGCTTTCGAAGCTGGCTTTTCCTTGGCTTCGGGGAGTTTGCAAGCGACCCCCTCTTCCTTTTCTTCTCATTAACAGGTTTTGGGATTTGTTCTTCACCGTAAGGGGGAGGCCGCATAGAAACGACGTCTCCAAGGCCTGTATAAAATAAAAGTAAGTATTTTGACTAAGGAACATAAATATACAAACGATAGAACTCACTATGATTTTTGGCCTCCCATCGACCTTTGGCCAAATCACGCCAACTGCGTTGGGCTTACGAAGAAGTAGAGGCCAGAAGCAGAACCCAGCTTAGGAGGTCTGGAACCGCACCGGGAAACCAAGAAACGACTGCTTCACTATGAAAAAATAAGATCGAGAAAGGGATAAGGTCGAGAAAGAGCAGAATGAGTCAAATATTCAATTGCTATCGATAGACCTGTACTTACGTTTCATGTTCCATTCCTCGAGGAGCGGCATCCTCTCGACAGGAATCAAGTCGGAGGTTCTGATTCATACGAACCGACTCATCCACCCTCGATCCTTGTCTTCATCGATGGAGGAGAAGAGAGATTTTGAAGATCGACGTTGCAGCTTTATCAGGCCACCTCGATAAAGGAGAGGGCTGTTTAGCTTGATGGTCGAGGTTAAAAGACATCCCCTCGACCTGACTCGAGAAGTATCTAATCAGGTTGGCGATTCGCCAGAATGAGGGGTAGATCTGACCGAGCTTCACTTGGTACTGTTGGAAAAAATCGAGAATTACTGGGTCTATGGGACCTAGAGCAGGATCTACGGGACCCAACGTGAATGGGTAGGTATATACGCTCAGGTACCCTGCTTTGTGAGTAGTAATTTCCTCTTCAGAGGAAGGGACCGCGACGTCTTTTTCCTCCCAATTGCAATCTATTTTCACTTGCTTAAGTTCGGCTTCGGTTATCGAACTAATATATCGAGACATGGGTTCACATCGACCCGGGACTGAGGAAGTTTTTGCGATTTTGAAATAGGAAGATGTTTCGTAAGGCCTGGGAATACACTCCTCGATACGAGGTGGTACCACCGTTTTGTTTTTGGATTGGCGTGATGATGAAGAGGCTCTCTCTTTCTGAGGAACTGTCTTAGAAGTTTTGGCCATTGTTGTTGAGAAATTCAGAAGAAGAAAAGAAATTGGGGATGAAATAGGCACAAGTTGAAGAGAATGGGGAGCTCGGAGATTGAAGAAGCTAATGAAGTCCTATGAAAGCTTTGAGAAGTAAAAGTTTAAGTAAAGTTTGCAAAGTGGATGAGTTGGCCTATTTATAGAGGTCACTCAAGTGTGGCAAAGAAGCCAAACAACTGACCAATCTGCCGTTTTCAATTAATGGCCTTTGGAAAGCTGTGCAGACGCGACCTTTCAGTCACACTGGTTGCTGATATCACGAGACTGACATCATGGTTGGGGCATCGAAGGGCCGAGAATCAAATCGTTTCATGTCATTTCATTCTAAGAAATGCGAGGACTATCTGTACACGGTCAAAATCATATGCCTCGATTTTTTAGGTTCGAGAGGTCACATCGAAGGTTGAGGTTCAATAAAGACCAAGCTCGGGCTCGAAGGCAAGATAAGAGGTCCGTAGACCTAAGTGCCGAAGATCATCGGAGCCGAGTACGATCAGTGCCAAAATAGTACCGTTGTGAGTCTGTTACGGAAGGACAAGATTCTCGCCACGTCCCCAAGATCATGACGTAAATTCCGGAATAGATTTGTACGAATTAGTACGAATTCGTACTAGGCGGTTATACAGCTGTCCCAATAATATTCTTTATTGTAAATAGAAATGTACCTTATTCAGAGTTCCCCTCCTATATAAAGGGGCCCCAATCATTTATAACAATTATCTAATCATTGGCAAAGAATATACTCTCTACTTTTTGCTCATTGTTCATCAGAATTATCCTTTAAACTTTATTATTGCTTTATTGTTCTTGACTCACCTCGAGGTTACCAAGCTCGAGATCGCTACTGCTTAAGTAACACTGATTTGATTCATTTATTCCTTTTATTTATACCTTATATTACTTGCTTATTAATTGGTATTGAACTAGATCACGTATATTTAAAATCACAAATTAAATTTAATTGTTACTCGTATTTTCGAGGTAAACAGACTTGTTAGACTCGAGACACGATCAACGTAGAATAAAGTTCGAACTACGTAACAGTCACAAATATCCCTTTCAGAATAGCCGTTAGAATTGACATGGGACCATTACTATGACTAGCACCAGAATTAGCTGATATTCTATACTATTCCTCTGTGATGTTTAATGACTCACAAAAATAACTATGCTCCCCATATAGAATAAAGCCTTCCTTTCAGGTGTTGTTACAAAAATCAACAAATCCAAACTATGGATTTTATTTGTAGCTAGCTTGTGATCGTTAATCTTCTTAGAGCAGCTTCATACAATTTTCTTTCAGGCCAAAAGGGTGGAGTAATAACCGTGACAACCAAAGTTTGTATCCAAAATTAATAGGTGAATTCATCCACATGTCTAATAGCCTATTTGGCCAAGTTTTATTTTGGGTCAAAAGTACTTTTTTTGGCCAAAAGTATTTTAACAAAAAATTGAGGTATTTGGCCAAACTTTTGAAAGAAAAAAAAAGTGCTTTTGAGAAGAAACAGAAAAAAATAGTTTCTTTTCAAAAACACTTTTCTGAGAAGCACTTTTGAGAAAAATACACTTAGAAACAGTTTTCAAAAGCTTGGCCAAATACTAATTACTGTTCAAAAGTATTTTTCAAATTAATTAGCCAAACACAAACTGCTTCTCACCAAAAGCGCTTTTCTTAAAAATACTTTTGAGAAAAGCACTTCTCAAAATAAGCTGATTTTAGAAGTTTGGCCAAACAGACTATAAGTATATGGACATAATTACCCAATATATGTGCTACTAGCAAGAAGGACGTACACAATGGATCAGTTAAGGTGCGCGTGAGCTGGCTCCGACGGCATTATTATCAATTATTCTAAACGGCTAACAAGAGAGGAGGTATTCCCAATTTTCCCTTATTTATCGCGAGTTCAGTTCACCGTCACAAACATTTTTGCTTTCATGTTGTAGGGTTAAAATAAACATAAATGCAACAGAGCAATATATCATAATATATGTGGCTTTTCTTTTGCAATCTTTCAGGGAAGTTATGGCATATTCCACATTTGATTTAAAAATTATTATAGTCAGACCAGGAATGTCAATTCTCATTTAGTTTTTAATCTCCTCTTATTTTATTTATTATGATGATTTAAGGGGAAAATGAAATAAAGAGTTTGTAATTTAACAAATTTTATATGTCATATTTAAAAGAAGGAAAGTGAGAAAGACTAACTTTGGAGACATATTCAAGCTCTGCAAATTTAAAAGCGATGCCAAGGCATCCAAAGAGGACAGAAACAAGGGAACAAGCATCACAAAAAGGCTTCAGCCTAAGATCATCATCGTAGCCGTTTGACTTTAAGCATGATGATAGCTCCTCAAATGCCTCAGCTATTGCAGATAAAGGTGTCCCTGTCCCTGCATCCTCAAAACCATCATCATCATCCATCGGAATTCCCCTACTTTCTTTGTCTCCCTTCACAATCAAGAACATGGTTGAATATCTTGAATCAAGAACATGGTTTCATTTTCTACTCATAAAACGGAAGCATTCGTACTTTTTCTTTGCAATGTTGCCTCTTGTCTCTTCTTTTCGAAAAAAAGAGTAGAATTGGAGGGCCATTTTTCTTGGCTCTGCTAAGAATGCGGTTTCTCCTCTAAACAACACTCACTGTTTTATTACTCCTATTTATCTTGTATATGAAAGAAATCACAGATCCGGGAAGGTAGCGATAAAATGAGAGGAGAAAGACTCAATGTTAAACCAAATGGCAGTCTCACAATAGATCACTTGACAATTTAGGATAAAGTTAGTTAAATTAGATAATAAATAATTTCAATTTGAATTAATTTAAAAAAAATAATTAAAATATGCATTATATATTGTTAATAATTAGTTAGCCTTTTTAAATTTGAATTTAAACATATTTAAGTATTTTCTTTATGAAAAAAATAATTTTTATATATTGAAAATTATTTATTCTGAAACTTATTCTATTTTTAATTGAAAAGTTGCAAACACATAATATAACTTCATAATTTGTCACGATCCAAATCTCAACATGTCATGACGTCGCCTATCACATTACTAGGCAAGCCGACAATCACAAAAATAACTATTCACTTTAAATTAAAAGCATGATGTAATAAGTTTAACAGTGAAAGTCTCATAAATAAACGATAAGAACAACTGCGAGTCAGCTACAAAATCCCCAAAACCCGGATGTCACCGAGTACATGAGCTACTAAGTGTCAACACAGTCTAAACTTCTAATACAATTGTCTAGAAAGATAGAACAATACTAAATAAGTTGAAAAAGAAGGGGAGTCAAAGTTTGCGGGCGTGATAGCAGGTACCTCAATAGTCTCCAAGAAGATACTACTGTAAGTCTAGCAACCACCGGGTCCAAATGTACCTGGATCTACATACGAAGTGTAGAGTGTAGTATGAGTACAACCGAACCAATATACTCAATAAGTAACATGATTAACCTTGGGCTGAAAGCAGTGATGAGCTCAAAAAAGTACATTCCAAATCCAGATAATAACATTACAAATATAATAGGGAAATGACGATAATAACTCAAAGAAATCCCACAATCAATTCGTATGCAATAAATAAATGTAGACATGCTTTGAAGTTCAATAATTTAAGATCAATGCTGATAAAATGTGCCAAGTATAGCTAAAATGATGAATGTTACATATCTATGTCTACACGTCAAATATGCATGTCACATGTAAGACATCACAATGATAACTTAGGTACTCACACTCTCATTGTCCTCAATGTCATTTTCTCACACTCCCACTCATCACTCTCAATAACTTAGCACGCTCAATCACTCAGCACTGTACGGTACCTGCGCTCACTGCTGGCTCAAGAGGGTCGCCTCCTGCCCAAGCGCTAATATAAAACCAATATGTCCCGCTGCGGCGTGCATCCCGATCCTATAATAATAGATAAATCCTATAAGACCTGCTGCGATGTGAAACCCGATCATTAATAATAATATATAAAGCCAATAAGGCCTGCTGCGACGTGCAACCTGATCCACAAAATCACTCATAACATGGCTCTCAAGGCCCCAACTCAGTCGTCAATCTCTCCAGTCTCACGGGCTCACATATCTCATGTCACTCAACCCAACAATGATAACGTGATGTAACAGTGAATAATAACAGAGACTGAGATATAATATGCAAATAAATAAATATGATTGAGTACAAAATGACAACTTAAGCAGTTAACTCAACAGTAATGACCTTTGTGGGTCCCAACAGAACAAACACATAGCATAAACATATTTTCTAACATGAATGACATCTCAATTACTCTAACACGTAGATGTTACATGGATAGAACAAGATAAGATAACTACACAGTACCACATAATCAACCGAATCATAAACACCATGGTGCACGCCTACACGCCCGTCACCTAGCATGTGCGTCACCTCAATACCAACAATATAACACGTAATCAAGGGATTCATATCCTCAACACCAAGTTTAGAAGTGTTACTTACCTCAAACCATGCAAATCACAACTCCAACAATCCCTTGCCTCGCGAATTGGCCTCCGAATGAGTCGAATCTAGGCACAAACAACTTAATACAATCAATACAAGCTATAGGAATCTGTTTCATACGATATACTAAGTTCTTTAACCAAAGACACAAAGTCAATCCAAAAAGTTAACCCTCGGGCCCATGTATCGGAATCCGATAAAATTCACAAAATACAAACAAAAGATTCAATAACAAGTCCAACCAAACAAAAATCGTCCAATTCCGACTACAAATCGACCTTCAAACCCCAAAATCCCACTCTTCAATCCCTTGTCCAAAATCCCCCAAATCTCACCTCAAAAACACATAATCTAGGTGAAAATTCAAAGGGTATTCAATATTAATGAATAAGAATGCTCAAAAGTTATTTACCACTTCAATCTAGGTGATCACCTCTCTATAAATCGCCACTAACCGAGCTTGCAAAGTCCAAAATGAGAGAAATCACGAAACCCTTCTATTTTATCCTTCTGCCAGTGATTCCGTGCCTGCGGTCACTTAACCGGTTCTGCCATCCTGCTTTTGTGGAAAGGTGGCCGCATTTGCAGCCTGATACTTTCTAGACAACTTCCGCTTCTATGGTCAAACAAGTGCGTTTGCGCACATGTACCTGCGCAACAACACCCGCTTCTGCGGCAAGACCAAACCAATATGCATTCCGCTTCTGCTCTCCACTTCCTCATCTGCGAGCTCGCAGACGTGGACAAATCTTTGCACCTGCACATGCCCCATCCCCAGCATATTACGCACCTGTGATGAGCTCGTGCTTATGTGACTTCGCACCTGCGACCCCTATCTCACAGGTGCGATCACACTAGGCACCAGAAAATCTTAGCCAAGATCCTAAGTCCAAAACAAAGAAATCACTCTGAATCTCACCCGAGGCCCCCGGGACCCCATCCAAATATACCAACCCATCCTAAAACACGATAAGAACTTAGTCGACACCTCAAACTACATCATATAACATCAAAAAGATGAATCACACCCAATTAAAGCCTATTGAAACTAATGGATTTCCAACTTTTACAATCGATGCCGAAACCTATCAAGCCAACTCCGGTTGACCTAAAATTTTGCATACAAGTCATAAAAATGATACAACAGGCCTATTTTAGCTTCCGTAACCAAAATCCGAGCCCGATATCAACAAAGTTAACTCTCGGTGAAACATCTCAACTCTCCAAACCTTTAATTTTTCAACTTTCGCCAATTCAAGCCAAAACCACCTATGGACCTCCAAATCGATATCCTGGCATAGTCCTAAGTCCAAAATCACCAGACAGATCTATCAGAACCATCAAAACTCCATTATGGAGTCATTTTTACTTAAGTTAACATCATGTTAACTCTTTCAACATAGGCTTCCAGCCTTGGAACTAAGTGTCCTAATTCATTCTGAAACATCCCTGGAACCAAAGTTGTCACGACCCAAAACCTGCTAAAGGTTGTGATGGGTCTAATACCGCCGTCAGGCATGCCAACGATGATCTATCAACTTACTCACTCATTTTAGTAATTTGAAATCATAATTTTCATTAATTATATAGTATAAAACTAGAATTTGTAGAATGAATGATCATATTTACATGAACTACAATGTTGACAACCTGTAGAAACCCCCAAAATCTGGTGTCACGAGTGCATGAACAGTAACTAGGAAATATGATAAAATACAACATTTGTCTAGAATACAAATTAGATAGAAAAATGTAAATACGCTGATGGAGACTCCGTGTGCTGCGGACTCGTAACACGGGATGTAGCTCACCTAAATCCCCACAATAGCCGCGTCTCTGCGCCCATAAGATCACTAGATATATATGTACCTGCACAAAATATGCAGCAAGTGTAGCATGAGTACGTAAATCAATGCGTACCCAGTAAGTATCTAGTCTAACCTCGAAGAAGTAGTGACGAGAGGTCGAGTTCGACACTTACTATGGCTAACAATAAAGTACTGAAATTCTAGTTAAGCATGGATTATATAAATACAGCTAAAAAACTCAATAACAAGAAATAAATAAACAATTCTTCCACTGATAGTAAATCCAAATTTTAAATTTCTATTATTTAAAAAATTAATCTTTCAAGCCAATGAAACAATATCAATTATAATTGGACTCCAAGAATTCTTACCCACAAATTATGCTGAGGTCATATGGCCCGATCAAACATACAAAATATAAACTGCGCACTGCCGAGGGTCGAATGTCACGAACCATAGATGCATCTATCTGCTACCGAGGTGTTCGACCCGCTCCACAAGAAGAGAAAATATATTAAGATAACCGAATCAAGATTATTAAGGGGATAATATTCAAAGAAATACCAATTCTCATTAATGGTCAAGTGACCCGTTCAAACTCACGTAAATGAAGTTTAACTTTCTACAATTGTTTTATCAAGTTCCAATAAGATCTAGACAATTAAATTAACAAGTAGGGTGCAAACAACGCAAGTATAACATGATTTGGCTCCTAGACTACCTGGACTTAAGCATGATTAGTAGCTACATACGGACTCTTCGTGCGTACTCAACCCCCCACAAATAGAAGCACATAGTTTGATTTACCTATGGGGTTAATTTCCTCTTACAATGTTAGAAAAGAGATTTACCTCGCTCCGAAATTCCATAACCGGCTCCAAAGCCTTTCCAACAACTCAAACCGATGCCCATCGCTCCAAAACTAGTCAATAAATGTGCAAATCCATAAATATATACTCTAATACTCATTATAATCCAATTTACAACAAATTTCCAACTCTGCTCGAAAAGTCGATAAAATCACTCTCAATTTCGATCCGAAACGTGCCCGAGCCCCCTAGGACCCCGTCCAATCATACCAACCTGTCCCAAAACATGTCACGAACTTGCTCGAGGCCTCAATTCAAGTCAAACAACGTCAAAACCTTGAATCGCACCCCAATTCAAGCTTAAATGAACTTTAGAACTTCAAACTTCTACATTTGATGCCGAAACCAATTGAATCACGTCCAATTGACCTCAAATTTTGCTAACATGTCACATTTGACATTACTAACCTATTCAAACTTCCGGAATCAGAATTCGACCCCGATATCAAAAAGTCCACTCCCGGTCAAACTTCCCAAAAACTTTCAACTTTCCAACTTTCGCCAAATGACTCTGAAATGATCTACGGACCTTCAAATCCACATCCGAACGCGCTCCTAAGACCAGAATCACCATACAGAGCTATTTTTTAGCTCGGAATTCCAAACGAACATAGATAGCATTAAAATACACTTTAATCTAAATTTATGAAATCCTTCCAAAATGCCAACTTTCGTTCATCCAAAACCCGATCCGGAGATACGCCCAAGTCCAAAATCATCATATGAACCTGTTGGAACTTTCATATCCCGATTCCGAGGTCGTTTACTCAAAATTCAAACCTTAGTCAATTCTTCCAACTTACAACTTTCGAAATGAGAATTTTCTTTCTATTTCAACTCTGAAGTTCACGAAATTCAATTCCGACCACGCGTACAAGTCATAATACATGAAGTGAAGCTACTCAAGGACTCAAACCGCCGAATGACGTGCTAGAGCTCAAAACAATCGGTCGAATGTTACAAAACCAACCACCCCGGAAAGTCACATAATAACAAATGAACATGGATACACAAAATACTCAAAATGACCGACCACGTTGTTACATTATCCTCCTCTTAAACAAAAGTTCATCTTGGAATGAGTTTAGAATCATATCTGGAGTCTCAAATAGATGTGGGTAGCTGCTCCACCTCTCCCGCTCGGTCTCCCAAGTGGCCTCCTCGACTAGATGACCTCTTCACTGTACTTTCACTAAAGATTTATTCTTTGATCTCTACTTTTGAATCTGCAGAACCAAAATGGCCACCGGCTCCACATCGTAAGTCAAATCCTCATCTAACTGAATCGTGCTGAAGTCGAAAATATGAGACGAATCACTGAAATTCTTCTTGGGCATGGAAACATGAATACTGGATGAACACTTGATAGACTAGGTGGAAATGAAAGCTTGTACGATACCTCTCTAATCCTCTCAAGCATCTTAAAAGGGCCGATATATCGAGGGCTCAACTTACCCTTCTTTCCGAACCTCATAACACCCTTCATGGGTGAAACTATGAGAAATTCCTTCTCTCTCACCATGTAGGAAACATCACGAACCTTCCGATCAGTGTAAATCTTATGTCTAGACATTGCTGTACGAAGGCGATCTTGAATCAACTTGACCTTGTCCAATGCATCCTGAACCACATCAGTACCCAATATCCTAGCCTCTCCCGCTCAAACAACCAATCGGAGACCGACACTGCCTTCCATACAAGGCCTCGTACGGAGCCATTTGATTACTCGATTGGTAGGTGTTGTTGTAGGAGAACTCTGCAAGCATTACGAACTGATCTCAAGAACCCCCGAAATCCATGACACAAGCACGTAACATATCATCTAATATCTAAATGGTGCACTCGGGTTGTCCGTCCGTCTGATGGTAAAATATTGTACTCAACTCAACCAGTCTGCCTAACTCTCGCTGCACTACTCTCCAAAACTGAGATGTGAACTGCGTGCCTCGATCTGAAATAAATTACACCGGTATACCATAAAGGCGAACCATCTCGCAGATATAGATCTCAACGTTCCGCTCTGAAGAATAGGTAGTCTCAATTGGAATGAAATGCGTGGACTTAGATAGCCGGTCCAAAATCACCCAAATAACATCGAATTTTTTCATAGTTAGTTGGAGCCCGACTACGAAGTCCATGGTGATACACTCCCATTTCCACTTAGGAATCTCATGCCTTTGAAGCAAACCGCCAGGCCTCTGATGCTCGTACTTCATCTGCTGACAATTCAAGCACCCAACTACAAACTCCACTATATCTTTCTTCATTCTCCTCCACCAATAGTGCTGCCTCAAGTCCTGATTGGCACTAGAATGAATGTAATACCGTGAACTATGGGCCTTCTAAAGAATTAACTCACGTAGCCCATCCACATTGGGGACACAAATCCGACCCTGCATTCGCAACACCCACTATCTCAATAGAAACCTCCTTGGAATTACCGTCCTGAGTCGTGTCCTTAAGGACAAGCAAATGGGGGTCACCATATGGACACTCTCTGATGCGATCATATAAAGAAGACCTAGAAATCACGGAAGTTAGAACCCGACTAGGATCCGAAATATCTAACCTCACGAGGTTATTGGCTAAGGTCTGAATATATTATGCAAGCAGTCTCACCAACAGGAATATATGCAAGGCTACCCATACTCACTACCTTTCTTCTCAAGGAATTGACCACCGCATTGGTCTTTTGGGGATGATACAAAATGGTAATATCATAGTCTTTTAATAGCTCCAACCATTTTCGCTGCCTCAAATTTTGATCCTTTTGGTTGAACAAATGTTGTAGACTCCGATGATCTATAAATACCTCACAAGACATGCCATAGATATAATGCTTCCAAATCTTTAATGCATGAACGATGGCTGCCAACTCTAAATCATGAATGGGGTAGTTCATTTCATGAGGCTTCAATTGGCATAAAGCATAACCAATTACTCTACCCTCCTACCTCAAGACAAACCCAATACTAATCCGAGAAGCATTACAATACACTGTATAAGAACCTGATGCTGAAGGCAATACTAGAACTAGAGTTGTGGTCAAGGCAGTCTAGAGCTTCTGAAAGTTCTTCTTACACTCATCAGACTACCTGAACGGGGCATCCTTTTGGGTCAACCTGGTCAAAGGTGCAGTAATGGATGAGAAACCCCTCCACGAAGCGGTGATAATATCCGACCAATCCAAGAATACTTCGAATCTCAGTAGCTAAAGATGGTCTGGGCCAACTCTGAAATGCCTGAATCTTCTTTGAATCCACCTTGATCCCCTCAGTGGACACCACGTGCCCTAAGTATGCAACCAAATCTAGCCAGAACTCACACTTGGAGAATTTAGCATAAAGCTTCTCCTCCCTCAACATCTATAGTACAATCCTCAAATATTGTGTGTGCTCCTCCTAGCTACGTGAGTACACCATGATATCATCGATATATACTATGATACACAAATCAAGATATGGCTGGAATACACTGTTCATTAGATGCATGAATGCTACTGGGGCATTAGTTAGCCCAAAAGGCATCACAAGGAAGTCGTAGTGACCATAGAGGGTCCTGAATGGCGTATTTAGAATATCAGAATCCCGAATCTTCAACTGGTGATACCCAGACCTCAAATCAATCTTAGAGAACACTCTAGCTCCCTGAAGCTGGTCAAATAAGTCATTAATGCACGGCAAATGATACTTGTTCTTAATTGTAAATTTGTTCAACTGCTTATAGTCAATGCACATCTGCATAGTACCATCCTTCTTCTTCCCAAATAGAACCGGTGCAACCCAAGGCGACATGGTAGGCCAATTAAACCTCTTATCAAGAAGCTCCTAAAGTTGCTCTTTCAAATCCTTCAACTCTGATGGTTCCATGCGATACAGAGGAATAGAAATGGGCTGAGTGCCCGGCACCAAGCCAATAGCAAAATCAATATCCATGTCGGGTAGCATGCCTGGCAGGTTGCAGGAAACACATCTAAAGGGTCTCACACTAACAGAACAAAGTCAATGGTAGGAGTATTAGCGCCAACCTTCCTCACAAAATCTAAATATGACAAACACCCCTTCCCAACCTTCCGTTAGGACCTTTAGATATGAAATCACTCTACTGGGAACATAGTTTAGAGAACCTCTCCCCTCGATCCTAGGTAATACATCGCCAACGTCAGGGTCTTAGCATGACAATCCAGAATAGCATGATATGAGGAAAACCAATCCATGCCCAGAATCACGTCAAAATCAACAATACTCAGCAATAAGAGATCAACTCCCGTCACCAATCCCCCAATGGTCACCCCACACGACCTATACACATGGTCCACAACAATAGAATCACCCACTGGAGTATCTACAAGAACAAGCATAACTAAAGATTCATGCGACATATCGAAATAACGAGCAAAATATGATGATACATATGAATAAGTGGACTATGGTCAAATAATATGGAAGCATCCCCGTGGCATACTGAGACAATACCTGTGATAACTGTATCTGAAGAAACAACATCTAGCCTTGTAGAAAAAGCATAGAATCGAGCCTGACTGCCACCTGATCGGCCTCTCCCTCTAGGGCGACCTCTAGCTTCCTCAGCTCTACCCCGAGCTGGCTGAGCGGGTGGTGAAGTAACTGGTGCGGAAGACATAACCTAACCCCTCTATTGAACTGGACCTCCTAAGAGACGGGGACAATACCTCCACACATGTCCAAGCTTCTTACACTCGAAGAAACTCCAATCCATCAATGGAGGTGGAGACTGAATCAGACCCTGAGAACTAGAATAACTTCTAGAAGGACCTGGTACTGATGAACCCTGAACTAATAGAGCATGGGATGAACTCTGAGCTGGGAGGGTACTGAGAGATGAATGACTAGGATAAGCACTATATGAACCGTGGCTAGCTGATGCCCCACGATTTATCGGACGAGCCATCTGAGTAGGCTTATAAGGACGACCCTTGTTGTGGTCGGACTGTTCTCTAGATGAGGAACTGCTAAAACTACCCGAACCACGGGCCTCTTAGCCTCCCTCTCCTTACGCTCCTGATTACGAACCTTCTCTAGCCGCCTAGCAATATCAACCACCTCGTCAAACCTAGAACTAGATGCAATCCCCGAGTCATGATGAAGCGCAATTCATAGTTGAGGCCATCAATGAACCTCCTAATCTGCTCTCTCTCGGTGGGGGAATAACCATACCGCATGACGATCCATCTCTGAAAATCTTATCTTGTACTTGGTCTCAGACATACCTAGCTTCTCAAACTGCCTAGGTAACTCCTCCTTGCTGGTCTGTGGAACAAACTTCTCTAAGAAGAGAATTGAGAACTCATGCCACGTAAGTGGTGTAGCACCGGCTAGCCTGCTCAACTCATAGGCCTCCCACCATCTGAAGGCTGCCCCGACAATTGAAAAGTAGTAAATGAGACTCCACTAGTCTCTAGAGTACCCGGTGTGTGAAGGATCCGCTGACACCTGTCGAAGAAATCCTGAGCATCCTCTGACTAGGCCCCGCTGAACTCTGGAGGCCTGAGCCTCCCACACCGCTCTAGTCTCTTCTTCTCTTTTTCACTCATAGGTGGACCAACCTGCGCCTGAGCAGCTGCAACCGGCTGGGCTGGTGGTACCCCCGGTGTCTAGAGTCCCCGAACTGCCTGCTCTGGAGTACGGGCGGCAGGAGTGTGAGAACTTCGCCCGATTTAAGAAGTGACTGGTGCGGCCAGAAATCGCCTGAGCAAGGCTAGTGCATACAGTCAATATATGGGCCAGGCCTCTTAAGCTGATCCCACCGGCTCAACCTCATCTGGTATCTGCTCCTGGACTGGAGCAATTGGTGGCTTCATTGGTGCTGCTCTATCTGTTGTACGATCTGCACCTCGACCTCTACCACGAGCCCGACCTCTCACGACCCTAGCTGGTGGTATTGGTGGACGTTCACCCGATTTGGTCGCACGTTTCCTTACCATCTGTGAGAGAATAGAATAATAGAAATTTAGTTTCCGGAATCAATAAATCCACACGATAAGAAAATAAGAAAGTGAAGTTTCCTAATGGTTCGGTAGGCTTTGAAGCTAAGTATAGACATCTCTATACCGATCCGTAAGACTCTACTAAGCCTGCTCATGACTCGTGAGACCTATGTAACCTAGGCTCTGATACCAACTCGTCCTGATCCAAATCTCAACATATCGTGATGGCGCCTATCAAGGTACTAGGAAAGCCGAAAATCACATAACTATGCATTTTAAATTAAAAGCATGATGTAATAACATTAACAGTGACAATATCATAAATAACCGATAAGAACAACTGTGACTAAACTACAAAATCCCCAAAATCCGGGTGTCACCGAGTACATGATCTACTAAGTGTCAACACAGTCTAAACTTCTAATACGATTTTCTAGAAAGACAGGACAATACTAAATAAGTTGAAAAAGAAGGAGAATCGAGGTCTGCGAGCGTCATAGAAACTACCTCAATAGTCTTAAAGAAGATATTTCTCCAAGTCTAGCAACCACCGGGTCCAGATGTACCTGGATCTGCACATGAAGTGCAAAGTGTAGTATGAGTACAACCGACCCAACATACTCAATAAGTAGCAGAACTAACCTTGGGCTGAAAGCAGTGACGAGATCAAAAAGGTACAGTCCAAGTCCAGATAATAACGATATAGATATAACAGGGAAATAATAGTAATAACTCAGAGAAATCCCATAATCAATTCATACATAGTACATAAATGTAGACATGCTTTGAAGTTAAAAAATTTAAGATCAATACTGATAAAATGTACCAAGTATAGCTAGCATGATGAATGTTACATATCTATGTCTACACGTCAAATATGAAATTCACATGTAAAGTATCACAATGATAAACTCAGTTACTCACACTCTCATTGTCCTCAATGACATTGTCTCACCCTCCCATTCATCACTCTTAATAACTTAGCACGCTCAATCACCGAGCACTGTACGGTACCTGTGCTCACTGTTGGTATGCCAGACGTACCAAGTGCTAATATAAAGCCAATATATCCTACTACGCTGTGCAGCCCAATCCCATAATAGTAGATAAAGCCTATAAGACCTGCTGCAGCGTGATCCCTATCATTAATAATAATATATATACAGCTAGTAAGGCTTGCTGCCGCGTGCAACCCGATCCACAAAATCACTCACAACATAGCTCTCAAGGCCCCAACTCAGTCATCAATCTCTCCAGTCTCACAGGCTCACATAACTCATGTCACTCAGCCCAACAATGATAATGTGATGTAATAATGAATGATAACAGAGAGTGAAATATGATATGCAAATAAATGAATATGACTGAGTACAAAATGGTAACTTAAGCAATAAACTCAACAACAGTAATGACCTCGGTGGGTCCCAATAGAATAAGCACATAGCCTAAACAGGATTTCTAACATGAATCACATCTCAATTACTCTATCACGTTGAAGTTACAGGGATAATACAAGATTAGGTAACTACACAGTAACAAAGAATCAGCCGAATCATAAACACCGCGGTGCACGCCCACACGCCCATCACCTAGCATGTACGTCACCTCAACACAAACCATATAAAACGTAATCTAGGTATTCATACCCTCCATACCAAGTTTAGAAATGTTACTTGCCTAAATACGCGCAAATCACAACTCCAACAAGACCTTTGTCACGACCCAAATTGATGGGCCAGGATGGGCACCCGGTACCTTACTCAACCGAGTACCAACATAACATATCTTTTCGTATCATACTATTATAGGTAAATGAGATGGAAAGGCTGCCGTGAGATAACTAGAATAAAACATGAGGGAATATTCGTCATAGTACGAACCAACATGTAATACAAACTTATACATATGACATACTATATAAGACCAAAATGATCACTCGTATACTGAACATAGGCCGACAAGGCCATACAATCTTTCATATACATGACATATGTCTACAAGCCTCTAAGAGTAGATAAATACCATAAAGTTCGGGACAGGGTCCCACCATACTAATCAACACATGTCCAAATCATAATGACCAAATAAGCAACTTCAGAGCAAATGGAGCACACCAACACCTTCCGCTGAGCTGATAGCCAATTGGAGGACACTCAACCTGTCTATCGGGACCTGTGGGCATGAAACGCAATGTTCCCAGGAAAAAGGGACGTTAGTAAAAATAATATACCGAGTATGTGAGGAATGAAAATCTGTAAATAATAGACATGATAGAAACATGGAGTAAAAGACTTAACATGTAAGTCTGATATAGCTATGTGAATCATTTAACATTTATAATGTCATACATATGCTTATAAATGTCATACCATGCATAGGTATATGCGTACATAACATCATCAAGCCTCTGAGGCACCCCATCATATCATCTCAGCCACTGTGGGCAAGTCATCAACGTATACTAGCTGATCAGGTGGTGGTGCGTACATAACGCTGTAACCTTTTCCCATATCCCATATATATATATATAATATACACGTAAATAACGCCATCTGGTAATGGGTCAATGTACATGTATAAATGAATGAAATGCGTAAGAAATACGTTAAGAAGATTTCTCGAAATGTCATAAGATCAATATGCCTTTCGGATAACTTTATCGACTACATATTTTTCTGAGACCCATGAATAGAAGATATACTAATAAGACACATGGGGAATCAAGAATATAGGCACCCCTAGTATTTCTATGAATAGAGTCATTTATGAAAGTTGCACATTTTCTCGTTTCGTTTGTATCATATAGATCATGCCAAAAGGAAAGAAAGAATAGCCTTAATATACCTGAGTCGATTCTCTTTAAAATCCTTCCCACATCCGTCAAACATGAAAAAACATGTAACGGCGGATCAAAGTAGGGAAAAATCCGTATGATATTCTTGAGAAAGATTGTACCGCACTCTCTTAGAATCACAATTATCACGTTGCTAAGTAGTCTTGTATGATTTTTGTAGCAAATCACGTTGCTATCATTTTGTATAAGTTTGCTGAAGCAATTTACATTGTATCGTAGAGATAATGTAATAAATTAGAGAGGTCTTTAACCTTTGGGTGTGGGCCCCACTTTTGGGGATTATTTTATCCAAAATTCCCCTAAACATGCCACCTAATTATAAATACCAAGGATCCATTGATGCTTAAGTCCCTTGATGTCACTTGGGGATAGGGTCTTCTTTAAGCTTATCCACAAATTTTAATTAATTAGTTAATCTCCCACTAAAAATTATTAATTACCCAATTATTCACATAATTAAGAATTATCTCAAATTACTTAAAATATTAATTACTTTTAACACACTTTATACACCTTACTATCATGATCATGTGGTACCTTGTATAGCACAAGTTCATAAATACCGGGTATTATAGCTTAGACCGTATTTTATTCCAAAATTAAAACTTCGACGAAAATCATTTTCGAGCTTTCATCAATTTACGTATGACATACTTTCACGTATAAAAACAGGGGGTGTAACACCCTTTCATTGAAAATCAGCCTCCGAACGACTCGAATCTAGCCACAAAAATTTAATACAATCAATACAAGCTATAGGAATCGATTTTATACGATAAAGCTAAGTTCTTTAACCGAAGTCAAAAAGTCAACCCACGGGCCCACATCTCAGAATTTGGCAGAATTGAAAAATTTGAACACCCATTTAATAACAAGTCCAACCATACCACAATCATCCAATTCAGATCACAAACGACTTTCAAACCCCCAAATCTCACTCTCCTATCCCTAGTCAAAAATCTGCCAAATCTCACCTAAAAAACACATAATCTATGTGGGAAATTTAATGGGTATTCAATATTAATAAGTAAAAATGCTCAAAAGTCACATACCACTTCAATCTAGGTGAGAACATCTCCAAAAATCATCATTAGCCGAGCTTGCATAGTCCAAAATGAGAGAAATCACGAAACCCTTCTATTTTATCCTTCTGCTAGGGATTCCTTACATGCGGTCACTTAGTCGCTTCTGTGGAAAGTTGGTCGTATCTGAGGCCTAAGAAATTCTAGCCAACTTCCCCTTCCCGGTCAAACAAACACTTCTGCACACGTGCACCTGTGCAACAACACCCGCTTCTGCGGAAAAACCAAACCAATCTGCACTCCGCTTCTGCGAGCTCGCATATGTAGAAAAATATTCGCACCTGTGCATCCCCCACCCCCCATCTCTCATCCCCCAGGACATTCCTCACCTAGAGCCCATCTCTTCTGCGACATTGCACCTGTAACCCATTTCTCGCAGGTGCGATCACATCAGGCACCAAAAAATCTCAACGAAGATCCTAAGTCCAAAACAACTCAAAACCACTCTGAATTTCACCCGAGGCCCCCTAGACACCATCCAAACATAACAACCCATCATAAAATACAATACAAACTTAGTCCAGGCCTTTAACCACATCATATAAAATGAAAAATACTAATATCACCCCAATTCAAGCCTATTGAAACAAATGGATTTACAACTTTTACAATCGATGTCGAAACCTATCAAACCAACTCCGATTGACCTCAAATTTTGCACACAAGTCATAAATGACATAAAATACCTATTTCAACTTCCAAAACCAAAATCCAAGCTCGGTATCAACAAATTCAACTCTCGGTCAAGCTTTTCAACTCTCTTAACCTTCAATTTTCCAATTTATGCCAATTCAAGCCAAAACCACCTACATACGTCCAAATCGATATTCGGACACACTCCTAAGTCCAAAATCACCATATGGAGCTATGGGAACCATAAAAACTCAATTTTGGAGTCATTTTCACATAAGTCAACATCCGGTTAACTTTTTCAACTTAGGCTTCTAACCTTGGGACTAATTGTCCTAATTCATTTCGAAACATCAACCACCCGGTAAGTCACATAACAAAAAAAGAACGTGGAATAAGCAATAAATGGGGGAAAGGGGCTATAATACTCAAAACGACCAGTCGAGTCGTTATATAATATATTATAAGAATGATAGTGAAGCATGAGGTCAAGCCAAGTGTCATGTAGAGAAAATTCTACTTCATAATTTAAAGGAAAAATCTGATTTATATCTATGTTACAGATTTATATAGACAATTTATATGTTATTATGCTCTTCGTGAGCGAAATTTTCAAAAAGACCCTATTTTTAACTTGAGTTTTTCCTAACTCTCGTCGCATGTTGGAGTTAGATTTGTGATGCTTGTAAGAATAAACACTCATGAATAAGGCTGGCTTTTCTATAACTTGATACATTAAATCCAGTGGAACAATTTTGTCTTTCAAACTATCTTATGGGAAATCCACATTTACTTTCGCATCATGCTTTATAAGGAGCTACTTTGTGCAGTTTAAAATGTATCCTTATGATCCTCCCACATGTATAGATACTACTACAGTTAGTGTTGTGCACTACTTAATAGTCGGCAATTGATTATCCCATCTTTCCATAAAATTTGGCATCTTAGCTTGTGACATGCCTTTGAGAATCTGAATTGTACGCTTCACTCTCTAGAATTATCTTATGTACCCAAGTTTCTTTAGAGTACTTACAGAATTTATCTGTGATTAAGCACCTCTATTAAGCGTAATCGAGGCGAAAACATTATGTACATGATCTACCTTTTGCACCCTCCCGTTTTACATAAACTTTGGTAATTTATCCAGTAAAAGTAATCCGATGTTTGTCAAACTTACCACAGTTGTCCATGTGGAATCGAACTTGCTATATTTGTAACGAATCTTATGTCAATCACTTCTCATTTCTCTATTGGGATACTTTATTACGTGTCATTCCATTGGGTTCCTGATATTCTATTTTGTCCGATTAGCAACTGGAATTTAAGCCACGAGCCCTACAATGATGTTCTTCATGTCATCCTACCAACATAATCCTTGTAAATCATGATATATATTTGACGTTCTGAGATGAATAAAATATCCTGAATAATGAACCTCTGTCCTAATACGCGGTCGACCATGATTTTTGAAGATCCCTCCTTCAAATAGACTCAAATGATGTAGTTTCCTCTTGCCGAATACCCCTTTTATCTTTATCTTTAATGGGAATATTCCTTATCTATACGAGATGAATCTACCATATTCTAGGCCATTATAACCTTATTATTGAGTTTTCCAAGCATAATCCGAACCGGTTAATTGGTGAAGACCTCTAGTCAACCCTTTTTCCTTTTGGGCTTGCTCCTTTATCAAACCACTCGTGACTTATGACTAAACGCATCCATTACAATATTTATTCCGCTTTTTTTATTCTATTTCTAAGCCTGCTTATATTAAACATGTATACCATTATGGTTCTCCATTCCTTTTTATTTTTCTCACAGCCCTAGTTACTAACGACTTCTTATTAGGATTATATTATGATGTTCCTTACTTGAAAGTCTGATCTACTTTCCACACATTCTGAATCCCTTGTTCATATAGTTATGGACCTGATCTATTGATTAAAATCTTCTTGTTACCATATACATTTGACGTAATTCTTCGTTGGTTAGGTTCTGATTTATAAAAGAAACTGACGTTGTGCAATGATTACCTTCATACCACTTGTTTCTACTTCGTCCTTTCCTTATATCTATTCTAAGTCTTATTCTTGATGTCGAATTTATAGTTTCCACTTTGATGGTTTCTCATCTTTACGTTTTTCCTTGAAATATTGTACTAAATCCTTTGTTCTTGTTGTCATCTCGACTTTCCCTCACGGTTGAAACATTTGGATATTACCATGGTCTATCTTTAATTTCAAGAGTCATCGTACTAGGGACCTTTCAAACTCCTTATGATTGTTCTTTCTTCTCCTTTCAGTCTCAGCAATTTCTTTTGGAGTCATATCTACCAACTTTTACATATTCTTCAGGTTAACATTTCCATGTATAAAGTGTTTGACTACAGTTGTCGTAAATTAATAAACGAAAATCATCTCTTTTCCATATCGTTTATACCCGTGTGTTACTTTAAATTTGATTATAATACTTTCTATTCCAATCCTCCCATCTTTTCATTGTTAAACGAACGCTCTCTCGACTTAGTGTTTTACCTCTTTTTTTTCACCCTAAGGGAAATAGTTCAATGTTTCACGCTTGAAGTCCTACTCGTCTTTCCGCCTTCTGTAGGTCCATATTCCTGGTAGCTTATGATTGACCTATGTGTAACCTTCCTTCCTCTAAGACAATTTATAGGGGTCCATATACGTAGAGAGTAATAAATTTTTGCTGGCACGCCTTCTTTCGACGATTTTAACTTTAGTTCATGTGGCTTGTCAAATAGATGCTTATAAAATTCTTTCAGGGTTCTTCTCCCACTAATACTCTTCCTCCTTCTACTCATTCACTCATTCTATCACTGCAATGCTAGCATGTGTGAGAGTTCTTTGAATCTCTAATTGGTACCTTAGTTCTAGTTCATCCTAAGTCAGCCTCTGATATCGAAACCTATCATCTAGATGGTTAAATAGACCTTCTGATAATCCCTATTAAAATTACTAATCTACTTTTAATGAAAATGTGGCCCATACTGCGTTATAACCTCAGAGCTTGCTTGCCTATGTGACCTGTTTTACTTCCATATTTTGGCTTAAGTCCCTTAATAGTCTCCCCATATTCACTCATATTGCTCGATTTGGTTTCATAAAAATATTTCACAACATTCCACTTCTCATCTCCTTTAAAGTAATTTTAACAAAACATCCTTGATTCTCGACATCCCGTACTCTAACTGGCCTCATTCTTTAGTCGTGTGATATTACTTTACTTATCTGTTAACCCTGTAAGATGTAGAACCTACCCGATGATATCTTTCACATGATATGCTTATTGTCTATCTTTACTACACTTGCATATAGAACGATTTATCCATAAGGGTCAAAAACTATCTATCTGAGCTTCCCCGCACTGTCGGGTAACATTCTATTAGTCAGCATGAACATTAGAGAAGAAAATTGGGCCATGTATATATACTCACAATGTAATCTCCGTAGACGACTCTCCATCTCCACTCTTATTTGGGTATTTATGCTTAAGCGTTGGACATGACTGTATCTTGTTTCTCTTACTTCGACACCAAAAACAAACACCTGTTCTTACATGACATTGTCCGGCAAGTGTCCGACTGCACTGATGACACAATAGTCGGGGAAACTCTACTCTACATGTACTAACCCAAACTGCTGCAACCTACCACCACCTGGTAATCCTATATAATCATCAACCGTCCTGGCCCTCTTAGACTGTCCTATAACTTCATCAGAACTGTCTCTTGAAAATATAGACAACACTTGCTCTCTGAATTCTTAGTTTGTGAATTTCCTGACCTTTTAAGAGCATTATTACTATTAGAGGCCCTCGGGTGATGCCAATCCTGAGAGATTACCAATTGCGTCAATACTTGTACTACGTTTCTCACATGCCGATCAGACAAAGCCGATGGTGGAACTCGTAGAGCTAACATTGTTGGAGCTTTCATCAGCTCCTCTAGTACTAGTTGAACTGGGGCTATATGAAGGAGTGGGTCACCCTGGTCCTCAGACAGATCTGTCTCAATAGAGGGCGTATATCGCATACCCCCTCCCATTCCTTCCTTAACATCCCGAATAGTTGCAACTCCTCTGGGTAATGACATCTCTGTACAACCTACATCAACACATACGTTAGACTCAATTCCCTACAACTCAGCTCTTTCGCACGATCTAGAACATGAAAGGAAGGTAACCATCCTAAATGTCCCGTAGCCTCCTATTTATGAGTGGGCGTGCTACACGCCCATAAACAAGACTCTACTAGATACAATTTGAAGACATTCCTAGGAAATACCTGCTCGAATACCATGTTTTTCACGACCCAAATAGGAGGTCCACGACGGGCACCCGGTGCCTTACTCAATCGGGTACCGACGAAATGTATCTTTCTTATCATATCATCATGGGTAAATGGGCCAGAAGGGCTGTCGTGAGACAACCAAAATAAAACATGAGGGAATACTCGACATAGGATGACACAACATGATATACAAACTTATACATTTGACATACGAGCTTATAAGGCCGGCATGATCATTTGTACACTCAAAACATAGGCCGGCATGGCCATTCGAGTATCTATATGCATGACATCTTTCTATAAACCTCCAAGAGTACATAAATATCATAAATCTTGGGATAGGGAACCACCATACCAATCAATACATATCCAAATCATATTGTCCAACTAGGCAACGCCGGAGCAAGTGGAGTGCACCAACACCTTCCACTGTGCTGATAGCCTACTAGGAGGACCGTTAACCTGTCTATCGGGAACTGCAGGTATTAAATGCAGCGTCCCAGGGAAAAGGGATGTTATTACAAATATATTACTGAGTATGTATGGCAGGAAAGCATAAATAAGAATATTAATGTAAAGAGAGATAGAGAATATACAACCTTGAGAACATCAGTACCCGACCATGATAGGCTCGATAAAACGTACCCGGCTATCATAAGGCTTGGTAGAATCGTACCCGACCATGTGGAGCTCAGTAAAACCCAGCTTATTAGTAGTTGCATAATAGGTGTCGTATTGAGCCGACTATAGCATGGCTTGGTAGAGTAAAATAGGAACACACACACACACGCATATATATATATATATACATACATATATATATATATATATATATATACATATATATATATATATATATATATATATATATATATATATATATATATATATATATATAATGCATGTTGGACTCATGGAATCACATTCTCAACCTTTTGGGGTGACGTAAGGTCGTTGCACCTTTGGTTAACATTATAGACATCCATACCATTAATATGAACCTCAATAGGATTCAAGCATCATACATACATACTTAGAATAACTTTCTAAGGAAAGAACATCATGGACAACCTTAGTTGCTAGGAGTAGATCCGTTATAAAATAGTGTATCATTTATGTTCATTTCACTTTAGATCATGCCAAAAGAAATAAGAAGAGCCTTAACATACCTATATGATCTCTTCCTTATTAATCAACGAAGCTCAACACGACTTCATGTGTCTACAACAAGTGAAATGATATTGTCGCCAAAATATATGTTGTACCATCGTATTTGGCTAGTCATATAGCTAATGAATAATCGGGAAGCAACTCCCCTATTATTACTACATCCCAAAGACCACTAAGGGTCATCAATATCCCAACAACAACAACAACAACAACAACAACAACAACAATAACCAACAATAGCAACAACAACAATATAATCCAATATGAGCTTCTCTGATTATCTTAACAATCATATTGAGCGGCAAGCTCGTTTCTACTAATAACAAAACTTAAATTGAATCCAAATCTTATTCCATATATTAGTTCACAACCTTGAGAACATCATACTTATATGTACTATATGATTCCTAGTTCAAAACATCCACAAAATGCTGTCCAAACCAGCCCCATACGCCTAACACCTTAACTTGTATCGTCAATCACTCGTTTTTCATATTTTCTTCTTCAATAAACTTATTTAACCCTATAAAATCTTAAAAACAGAAGACACAACATTATCAAATTATTTTTCATAATTTTCCGCCACAAAACAATCCAACCAAAATGTTAATCACGTCCCATGTTCTTTCAAGTGTTGTCTTATGGTTTTTCAGTCAAACAACATAAGCAACACAAGACTAACCTTAGGCACAATCAATAAGATGTTACATATACCTCGGACAACAGCTATATCTCGGCACGCTATCTCAACTTAGCTAACAATAGCTCTCAATCACACCACAACATTATAGAAGCATTCTCATGTAGTCTTTAACACTTTTGATGATGATTTGAGTTGATTTTCCTTGAGTTTCGTTCTTGGATCTTGGGGATATGTTAGAGAGGGTTCGGTAGAGCTTGTGGACGAATTTTGGGTGAGAAATGACCAGAAATGAGGCTGAGACATCTTTTAAAAGAAGTTAGGTCAGTGGCCACCTCAAGTGGGTCCCAACGGGAGCAGCTTGCACAACCTCGCGAAAATACAAAAAAATATCTCTCTACTTCGATGTCGTATCGACCAACGATTTAATATGTTGGAAAATAAACTCATAAATATTTAATTTTCTGGGTGGATCACCTCGTAAATCCTTGTACATTTAGAGAAAAACTCAGTAACATTAGACCTATATTTTCAGCAAAATTATGAACATAACTTGCGACAACTTTTGTCGACATCTGTATCATAACTCGCTTGGCTTCAAAACCTAACACACGACTACCATACGACTAAAATACCTCATAAAATTACTTTCTAATCATCTTAAGCACCCTAGTCTCACTCCATAAGTACTTGTTATAACATTCCCAACTTGCCGACATCGTCGAAACTTCTTTTCTTTGATTCGATTAGCTTCTTAAGCTTCCAACCCTCACAATACTTCGTTAATAATTTTTTTATCCTATCATTATCTTTGTAAATGTCCTTCAACTCTCCATCTCTATCACGTCCTAACCTTTGGGAGCGCGACCGGCGCTCAACCAAGATATTCCAGTCAAGCAAGCTTACTTAGTACCTACAATTCAACCCTACCCATGCATAATTCTGGGATAAGTACATAAAGAGTTATACCAACCAAGGGAATAATATGTACAATACCAACTTTCATTTTTGTAAGAGCTTCGTTTATTGATTACCAGTATATTACATGTTCATAGTTTAGAGTGGAACACCCAACAAATACAAAACTGTATGTAGTCTTTGATACCAAGTGAAAATATAACTCACAGTACTCTACAGAGCCTCTAAGTGAACAAGAGTACAATATGGGAGTGCCAGCGACAAGGCCCTGGCTATATCTTAAAACTCAATATGTACAATCAAATGACATAGGGTCCCGAAGTAGAATAGGGCTCACCAAACCACCTGAAAAGAGCGTAAGCTGCTAATGAGGATCAAAGCCCCCTACTGAGGAACCACCTGCATCCATTAAAAATGTAGCGCCCTTGGCAAAAGGGACATTAGTACATATGGAATAGTACTAGTATGTAAAACTAAATACACTCTCATGGAGTAGACTACCAACATAAAATGAGAGAAACATGGAATCAATAAGAATCTCAAGTAATACTAAATTCCAAGTTAAAACATAACAAAATCGAATTAAGTAGTAACAATTTTGGTTGGGAGATCATTAGCACCGATACACCACCGTGTTTATAGCATGGAGTCCGATCTCTGCCCGATAAGCTAAGTCGTCTCACCCCAATATGTGTGGGTGGACATGAATAACCAATCATCCCACCATGTACGATCCACGAAGTCCAACCACCGCTCGATCGGCTAAGCCTTGTCACCACGAATGAATTGACATGGTGATACGAATCAAATATAATGACAAGAAGGAGGAATCACCATGCGCGCGACACTGTGTCTGATCTCCGCACAATCGGCTAAGTCATCTCCCCACAATGTCGTGTGGGTCGACATAGGGACAAGGACTGATGATATCAATACATTCATACCAATTAAGGGGAACAATCTCAACACAGTATAATGGGTATTTCTGCCTCAATTAACTCCTACATCGGCACGTGTAGTTTCATGGTGTGGGCCTTAACTACCCACCCTTCCTCGGCTCATTAATGATACTACCAAAAATATTTATTTATTTATTTAGGATAATAAAAATAGAAATTTAACTGTATTCATCTCATAGTCTTTCACACCATCCATTGGTTCATTATCACTTTTAACCATTCACAACATTTTATTTCGTTGGCACTCTTGGCCATACATAATGTTCTTAATTCATGGCACGATGGCCCCATTTCATATCTTACACTTTTATTTTTTTAATCCAATGATCATTATCATAAACACCAATATATAGACATTCCGAAGATCACAACTTTAAGTTCATTAGTAATGAATGACTTAAACACATTGAATTTCTTTCAAAGAGTTGAGAATAATGATTGGCAATTAGAACACAGGTTAGAACCTTAAGCGATTAATACACCATTTATTATTGGAATACTTTTCCCAAAGGGGAGGATGATATCTTTAGCTTTAAATCATGAGTATGTAATAACACAAATACGTTGGAAAAAATTACAAAGGACAGCATGACAATTTACAATTGAAACATGGATTCAAATCCTATGCATTAGTTACAACAACCATATTTGGAAATTTTCCCATGGAGGGAGAGCATAACATGATAGGGTCAACTTGAACATGACTCGAGCAAATAAGCATTTAAGCATTTCAATCATTTAAGAAATTTGAAATAGTAGGAATAGATGTTTAAACAACCACATTTGGAACTTACGAGGAACTCATGGATTCCGATTCTAGAAAATGGAGTTTAGTCAACATACCTTGATTGAGCTTCCCTTATATTAATACGTCGTCCCAATACTTCTAACAATTTCAATCTATAGGAAGATGATACATATCGAATCATAATTAGAAGGATTCTCATGGTTTAAGGCTCTTGGGATTTTCGCAAACACCTACTATGCAAAATTGACTACAAAGATCTACAATAGTACTCCCTTCCTCCCTCAACTGGTCTCAACAAGAATCTACTCCTATTAGTTCAAAAACTCCACATACCACCACATGCATGGCCCATTCTCTTACTCTACAACCTACTTAAACCCATAACAATTGCATGAAGGCTTAGGACAAAGACTTACCCGGATAGTTGATGGTATAGAGAGTGGCTTTCCTTGAATCTTCAAAGCTGGACAAGAATTGATGAGCCAAGTGGTTGGAGCTTCTTCCTCTCTCTATAGGATACTCTCTCCTCTCTAAAACAACGGGTTTTTTCCTTCAAAACAAGCCCTAATGGATTTTTTTAAAATAGGGTCGGGTTATGTGGACTTCAATTACTTTATCACTTGTTCCTCGATTATTATATACTCCCTTCATTTCAGTTATATGATAATATTTCTTTTTTTTTATTTGTACAAAATATTGTTAAATTTAAAATTAATATAATTTAAACTTTTAATTTTAACCTTAGTGATATTTTTTTATAGTCGCACAAAGAATATAAATTATTTAAGATCATAAGTGTATTATGATTTGCATGTATCATTGGTTTTTGTTTTCGAGTGATTCGGAGCTTATCCGGAAGAATGATTCTCATTTTAGAAGATTTAAGTTGGACGAGTTGACCAAGTTTGACTTTTGCGTATTTGATCTCGGATTGGAATTTCGATGGTCCTGTTAGGTCCGGATGGCAATTTTGAACTTGGGCGCATGCACGGATTTTCATTTGGAAGCTTCTAAAAGGTTTGGCCATAATTGGCAAAAATTAAAAATTATAAAAGACCCAAAATGGACCCTCCAAACCAGATCTACAATAGCATATGCGACCGCGAAACACGCATGCGATCTGTAGAATGGACCGCAAAAACTTGCATTTGCTTGGTCCGTTCTATGATAGATCTACGGTCCACAGATCAATTCTTCGATTGCAGATCGAAAATGCGGTCACATAATAGACCACAAATGACCTCCAAAATTGGGCTTCTCCTGTTCCATTCTGTGGCGATTCGGCGGCCTGTGGAACTGATTTGCGATCACATAATAGACTGCAAACATACCATCTCTTGTACACTTCTCCCACCAACTCCCTAATGCATTTCACAACTCAAAAAGACCGTACCACAAACCTTCCAGGGTGTAACATAACGAATTAGCCTACCTTGACACCACAAACGTTAAATTCTTGGTAAAATTTTATCGGGCCTTACATGCTCATATTGGTTCACTTAAGATGAATTATAACACAAAAGTACTGGTGTAACATAACGAATATCTTGCAATACTTAGTTACATGAGGCGCATCATAGCAAGCTTCTCAGGCAGTGACTCCAGTTCGTTACATCACAAGCCCCATCAGCTAGAGGGGGATCTTAGGTAGTTAGGGGACGTCCTAGAGATGGAGGTTAGTTGGGCGTAGGTCAGGGTCACTATTATGCATTTTTTGTTAGACCCAAGGCAGAGGATTCTTATGCAGTTATTACAAGTATTGTTTCAGTCTATCATATAGATGCATCAGTTCGATTTGATCCTAGTTTTACATATTCCTATATGTCATAGTACTTTTCATCACATTTGGATTTTCTGCGAGTTTTCTTGATAACCCTTTTCATGTATCTATACTTGTTGGTGACTCTATTATGGTGGATCGTGTGTATCGGTATTATTTGGTTATCATTTGAGACTATGAAACCAGTATTGATCTCCTGTTTCTTAGTATGGTGGACTTTGATGTAATTTTTGGGTATGGATTTGTTATCTCTGTCTCATGCTATTCTTTATTTTCACGCTAAGACCGTGACATTGGCTATGCCTGATTATCAGGGGTTAAATAGAGGGGTTCTCTTAGGCATACTTCTAGAAGAGTGGTTTCATTTCCGAAGGCTCAACATATGGTTGAGAAAGGGTGTTTAGCATACTTAGACTTTGATGAGATGTTAGTGATGATACTCCTACTCTTTAGTCAGTTTCAATAACGAGTGAGTTTCAAGATTTGTTTCCAGAAGAACTACCAGGCATGCCACCCGATAGGGATATTGATTTTGGTATTGATTAGGCACCAGCTACTCAGCCCATATCTATCCTACCGTATCACATGGCTCCGAAGGAGTTGAATGAATTGAAAGAACAATTGCTGGGTAAAGGGTTCATTAGGCATAGTGTATCACCGTGGGGTGCACGGATGTTGTTTGTAAAGAAGAAGTATGCGTCCATGAGGATGTGTATTGGCTATCAACAATTGAACAAGAATCACAAAAAAAAAAATATTCGGCTCGTGATTTGGAGCTGGTATATGTAGTGTTTGCACTGTAAATTAGCATCATCACTTTATGGTTATCATATAGATATATCAAGGTACCATAAAATTTTATAACACATATTCAAGAAAAGGGAGTTGAACATGAAACAAAGAAGAGGGCTTTAGCTACTCAAGAACTATTACATCGACATTCACTACTATTCGGAAAAAGCATATGTTGCAGCCGATGCTCTTAGCCAAATATCTATGGGAAGTTTGGCTTATTTGAAGGAACTTAAAAGTGCAAGGACAAAATAGGTTCACCTGTTTGCAAGTTTAGGAGTTTGACTCATGGACTCCGATGAAGTTGACGTGGTCATGCAAAATAGAGTTGAATCATCGGTAGTGATAAAGGTGACAGAAAGAAAATATGATAATCCTTTCTTGGTATACTTCAAGGAAGGGATTCACAAGCACAAGGTCACATCTTTTGCACCCAATGTGAATGACATTATGTTCAGGTACCAAGGTTATTTGTGTGATGTTGATGGGCTTAGAGAGAATCATGGTCGAGGCACACAATTCAAGGTAATATGTATGTTTGGGCTCTACAAAGATTTACCATGATCTTAAGGATATGATTTGATGGAACGTAATGAAAATAAATGTAGCCAACTTTATGGCTAGGTGTCAAAATTTCCAACAAGTAAAGTCGAACACCAAAATCCCAGTGGTTTAGCACAACACATAGAGATCCCAATATGAAAGTTGTAAATGATAACTAAGGATTTAACGACAGATCTAGCTTGCACATTTCGTAAGTTTAACTTGATTGGGGTGATTGTAAATTTAACGTACTTATTTTCCTTGAATACTATCGACACCGCATAAAAACATGCTTAGTTGTACATCAAATAGATAGTTAGGTTGCACGTTCTCCAGTTTTTGTTATCTCATATATAGGTACAAAATTCATGGCCATCGTTTGTCAATCTATTCAAAAAGGTTTTGGTACTCAAGTTAGTCTTACTATGGCTTTCCATCTCAAAACTAGCAGGAAGGCCGAGCGAACAATTGAAACGCTTGAAGACATGTTGACGGCATGTGCTTTTGACATCAAAGGTAATTAGAATGATCACTTGCCGCTCATTGACTTTGTATATAACAATAGCTATTATGCAAGTATTCAAATGTCTTCATTATAAGCTTTGAATGGGAGAAAATTTAGATCTTTTATTGTGTGGTTTGAAGCTGGTGAAACAGAGGTGACAAGTCCTGATCTAGTTTACATATCCACAGAGAAATTCGAAATAATGAAATATCGGTTGAAGACTATTCAAAATTGAAAAACGTCCTATTCGAATGTAAGGTATAGATTCTTGGAGTTCAAGGTAGATGATTGAGCTCTCTCGAGAGTTTCTCCCATGAAAGGAATAACGCTATTTGAAAAAAGGGGAAACTAATTCCAAGGTATATTAGACCTTATAAAGTTTTTGAGGAAAACTGGCGAAGTAGCCTATAGGCTTGAACTCCCTCAAGAGTTGTCTTTCGTGCATTCTGTTTTCCATGTGTCCATATTGAATCAATCCTAGGTGATCCTTCACTCATCATCCCCGTGGAGAATTTCAAACTTAATGAAGGATTGATGATGTTCGGTCAAAAATAAATATATTTAATATTTATTGCCTCACATTCTAGCCCTTTTAATCATCTTTTGAGTATTAATTATATCACTTTATGCATAATATTATATTTAACTGTGTAGAAAAAAATAGTGAAGATGAAGAGATTTGGAGCAAAATTGTATTAAGCGCAGAAGAAAAAGAAAGCAAAATACAAGAATAAAAAATAAGAAGACAAGGGGGGGAGGGGGGGATGCTGGATGACGAGGTACTCTCCTACTTCGCGCGGGTGTGACAATCTGACCGGTCATCTCGAGAGTTGTAGCCCTGTTTCCCTCATTTTGCTGCTTATATTGTGTTCCTCAGTTGTTATATGTCTTACTAGGTTTGTTGGTTCGGGTCCGGAGTGATGTCAGAGTGAATTGAGACACATAGTCTCTTAATTGGAAGATTAAGTTGGAAAAGTCAACCAGATGTCGAATTATGTGTAAACGGACTTGGATTTGAATTTTGATGGTTCCGTTAGCTTCGTCAGGTGATTTTGGACAGAGGAGCGCATCCGGAATGTGATTTGGAGGTCCGTAGTAGAATTAAGCTTGAATTGGCGAAAGTTGGAATTTGGTGAATTTGACCAGTAGTGGAATTTTTTTTTATCGGGGTCGGATTAGATTTTCGGGAATTAGAGTAGGTTTTTGGTGTAATTTATGACTGGTGTGCAAAAATTGAGGTCAATCGGACGTGGTTTGATAGGTTTCGGCTTCGTTTGTGGAATTTGGAAGTTTAGAAGTTCTTTAGGTTTGAATCTAGGTGTAGTCTGTGTTTTGATGTTGTTTTGGGTGATTCAAAGTTTCGACTAAGTTTGTGTTAGGTTATATGACTTGTTGTTATGTGTGGTTGAGGTCCCGGGGGCCTCGGGTTGATTTCAGGAGGTTAACGGACTTGGTTTGGGATTTGTGAAAAAGATAAAGTGCTGCTGCTACTGGTGTAATAGCACATGCAAAGTGGGCACCGCAGCTGCGAGCTCACAGAAGTGGGGAAGGAATCGCAGAAGCAGCCAGGGATGAATTGAGTGTAGGTCGAATTTTCAAATCTTATTCCGCACATGCGATGGTCGCAGAAGCGGACAGAAGGGTGTTGATGTAAGGTTGATCCGCATATGTGATTTGTTTCCCGCACCTGCGACAAACGCAGATCGGTCCTGTGATCGCAGAAGCGGAAGTAGCTGGATAAGTGACTTCCGCAGGAGTGGGAATTTTTCCGTAGAAGTGGCTCCGCAGTGTGGATAAGTGGCCGTAGGTGCGAAAAGTCTGGGCAGAAGGTTTAAAAATAAGGATTCGCGATTTTAGTGTCATTTCAACATTTTGGACTCGTACTGCTTGTGGCTAGATTCGTGGCATTTGAAGACTGATTCTAGGGGCAAAGTCATTTCAGAGTAGGATTTTGCACAGTTGAGGTAAGTAATGCTTTCAAACTTGGTTCTGAGGGTTCGGAACCCCGAACTATGTGTTATATGATTGGTGTTGCAAATGCCAAGTGACGGGCGTGCACCACGAGAATTGAGGCCTAGTTGGTTCCATGGCACTGTGTAGAGATAATATCTTGTTGATATCCGTGTTTCCATCATGTGATAAAGTAATCGAGCTATCAATCATGCTAGATATCATGTTTAGGCTTTGTGCCGATACGTTGGGACCCATAATGGTCGTTTCTTTTTATCACTTTACTGATTTTATTGATATTTCATACTTAAGTCATATACATCCATTTTATATCATATCTCTGTCTCAGTTGCTATTTATTATGAGTGACAGTTATGAGATCAGGATGCACACCACAACAGTTATATTGATGTTATGATAGCGCTTGGGTTGTAGGAGCCCCTCTGAATTCTGTAACACACCCTCTGTGAGCGCGGTTGATATTATTGAGGGATGGATCTTCCCTAGACATGAGCTTGTCCGAAGTACTTGATACCTAGAGATGGATCTTCTCCACAGGGATGGATTGGCCTTTCCTCGGTACTGGGTGACCTATGGTCAGTGTTGTATATATTCTGGGATGGATCTTCTCTGGGCCGTGTGGGCCATATACAATACCAAGTGGTTGAGAAGTCGGGAGTGTGAGCACTTGAGGCTGACAACATGATGCATCACCTACAACATGTGCATTGGAATGTAGAGATAGCAGAGGTATATTCATTAAACTATTCAGACCTGCTTTACTTTATTGTTTTGAGCTGCCTTGTAAATTTGAAAGCATGGCTACGTTTCTGCATAGTTATTTCCATTTTATCTGTATCGGTTGAGTTCGTCACTACCTTTTAGTCCAAAGTTTTGACTTGTTAGTTACTTAGTTGGATGTACTCACGTTACTCCCTGCACCTTGTGTGCAGATCCAGGCGTTTCTAGTCACGGCGGCGGCTGCTGATTGAGGCATCAGAGCTCAGGGACTATCGAGGTAGCTCCATGGCGTTCACGGGCCTTGATTCCCCTTCCTTATTCCATCCGTATTTTCAATTTTATTCTTTAGATACTGTAAAGGATGTATTCTTATTTTAGACGCTCATATACTCAGTGACACCCCAGTTTTGGGATGGATTGTACCGTATTTTGGATAAATTATGTTTTAAATAGGCTTTTCTTTAATATAAATTGTTCCACTGTTATTTCTAAAAGTGTTTTACTGTGTTGGAAGTGTTAAGTTGTGGCTTGCCTAGTTCCATGATAGGCGCCGTCACAACGGTCGATTTTGGGTCGTGACAATTTTGTATCAGAGCCTAGGTTACATAGTTCTCATGAATCATGAGTTAGTCTAGTAGAGTCTTGCGGATCGATACGGAGACGTCTGTACTTACCTTCAAGAGGTTGCAGAACCCTTAGAAAAACTTCGCATTCTTGAATTCTTGTCGTGCGAATGTGTTGATTTTGGTAACTAATCTTCTGTTATTTCATTCTCTCACAGATGGTGAGGACACGTACCACTGGGCAGGATAGACAGCCACCAGTAGCACCAGCTAGGGCCACGAGAGGCCGAGGCCGCGGTAGAGTCCGCGGTAGGGGCAGAGGTGCATCCCGCACATCAGCTAGGGCAATACTTGTAGATCCACCAGTTGCCCTAATTCAGGATCATGTCACAGTTGTGGATGCGCCAGTGGGACCAGCTCACGCACCAGTTGTGCCCATAGTGATTCCAGTCCTTTAGGAGGCCTTAGCTCAGATTCTGACCGTGTGCGCCGATCTTTCTCAAGCGATCTCTATTTCGACCGTAACAACCACTTCTCAGACCGGGGGAGGCACTCAGACTCCTGCCGCCCGCACACCAGGTGATGTAGGGACTCCAGACATCGAGGGCTGCTCAGGCTTTTGTGGTTCCTACTATGCCTGAGGATAAGCAGCATAGATTGGAGAGGTTTGGGAGGCCCCAACCTTCATCTTTCAATGGTACAAAGGGAGAGGATGCACAGGGCTTCTTGCACAGGTATCAGAGGATACTCCATACAACAGGTATTCTGGAGACCATTGGGGTCTCTTTCACTACTTTTAGTTCTCTAGGGATTCCTTCAGTTGGTGGGAGGCTTACGAGAGGCGTAGGAAGGTTGGCGCAACACCCCTTATCTGGCAGCAGTTCTCCGTTCTCTTCCTGGATAAATTTGTACCTCAGTCCCGCAGAGAGGAGCTATGCAGGCAGTTTGAGCAGCTTCGTCAGGGTATATGTCCGTGATGGAGTATGAGATGAGTTTATCGGAGTTAGCCCGACATGCTATCTGGTTGGTTCCCACAGACTGAGAGAGGATCAGGAGGTTCATAGATGGCCTCACTTTTAAGCTGCAATTCCTTATGACTAGAGATAGAATGTTTGGTGCTACTTTTGATGAGGTTGTCAACATTTCTCGTCAGATTGAGATGGTTCGCAGCCAGGAGCGGGTTGACAGGGAGGCCAAGAGGCCTCATGGACAGGGTGGATTTAACGGTGTTCCTTTTGGTGGTCAGTTTCACCACGGTGGGGGTCTAGCTTCATCTGTTCATGTATCTACTCTGGTGGGCGATACTATTATTGTAGACCGTGTATATCGATAACTTGTGGTGACTATTGGGAGTCTGGAGACCAGAGTAGATCTTTGATGCATAATATGGTCGATTTTGACGTGATTTTGGTTATGGATTGGTTGTCTCCATGTCATGCTGTTCTAGATTGTCATGCTAAGATCGTGACGTTGGCGATGCCGGAATTGTCGAGGGTTGAGTGGAGCGGCTCTAAAGACTATGTTCCTAATAGAGTGATTTCATACTTGAAGGGTCAATGGATGGTTGAGAGTGGTTGTATATCTTATTTGACCTTCGTGACGGATGTTAGTGCAGAGGCCCCTGTTATTGATTCTGTTCCGGTGGTGTGTGATTTTTTGATGTGTTTCCTGCAGACCTGCCGGGCATGCTTCCTGATAGGAGGAGTTGAATGAGTTGAAGGAACAACTTCAGGAACTCATTGATAAGGGGTTTATTCGTCCTAGCATGTCACCTTGGGGTGCACCAGTTCTATTTGTAAATAAGGATGATGGTACTATGAGAATGTGCGTTGATTACAGGCAGCTGAACAAGGTCACAATCAAGAACAAGTATCCTTTTCCACGTATTGATGATTTATTTGACCAACTTCAGGGTGCAAGGGTGTTCTCCAAGATTGATTTGAGTTTAGGGTATCACCACCTGAAGATTCGGGACTAAGATATTCTTAAGATAGCTTTCAAGACCCGATATGGCCATTATGAGTTCCTTGTGATGTCTTTTGGGCTAACCAACGGCCCAGCAGCATTCAAGCATCTGATGAACAATATGTTTCAGCCTTATCTTCACTCGTTCGTTATTTTATTCATTGATGACATCTTGGTGTACTCTCGTAGCTGGAGGAGCATGCCAACATCTAAGGATTGTGTTACAGCGCTTGAGGGAGGAGAATCATTATGCAAAGTTCTCCAAGTGTGAGTTTTGGCTCAGATCAGTGTCGTTCTTGGGGAACGTGGTGTCCATTCAGGTAGATCCGAAGAAGATAGATACGGTTCAAGATTGGCCCAAACCGTCCTCAGCCACGGGGATTCAGTGTTTTCTTAGTTTGGCTGGCTATTACCGTCGCTTTGTGAAGGGTTTCTCATCTATTGCATCACCCTTGACCAAATTGACCCAAAAGGGTGCTCCATTCAGATGGTCGGATGAGTGCGAGGAGAGATTTTAGAAGCTGAAAACTGCTTTGACCACGTCTCCAATTCTAGTTCTACCATCAGCTTCTGGTTCTTACGCAGTGTATTGTGATTCTTCACGGATCGGTATTAGGTATGTTCATATGCATGGTTAGAGTGAATTCTTATGCTTCGCGCCAATTTAAGACCCATGAGAAGAACTATCTGGTCCATGACCTTGAGTTAGCAGCTATTGTCCATGCCCTGAAGATTTGGCGGCACTATTTGTATGGGGTCCATTGTGAGATTTTCATTGATCACCGGAGTTTGCATCATCTGTTCAAGTAGAAGGATCTTACCTTGCGTCAGAGGAGGTGGTTGGAGCTTCTTAAGGACTATGATATCACCATTTTATACCATTCCAGGAAGGCCAATTTGGTGGCCGATGCCTTGAGTCACCAGGCGGAGAATTTGGGGATCTTAGAATATCTTCCAGCAGCAGAGATGCTATTGGCATTGGATGTTCCGGCCTTAGCTAGCCAGTTTGTCAGATTGGATATTTTTGAGCCGAGTCGAGTATTGGCTTGTGTGGTGTCTCAGTCTTCTCTTTATGATCGTATCAGGGAGCGTCAATATGATGACCCCCATCTGCTTGTCCTTAAGGACACGGTCCATCACGATGATGCTAACGAGGTCACTATCAGGGATAATGGTGCATTGAGGATGTAGGGTAGGCTATGTGTGCCCAATGTAGATGGTTTGCGTGAGTTGATTCTCTAGGAGGCTCACCGTTTGCGGTATTGTATTCATCTAGGTGCCGCAAAGATGTATCTGGACTTGGGACAACATCACTGGTGGAGGATAATGAAGAAGGAAATAGTGGAGTTTGTAGCTCGGTACCTAATTTCCAGCAGGTGAAGTATGAGCATCAGTGACCAAGTTGGTTGCTTCAGAAGTTGGAGATTCCGAAGTGAAAGTGGGAGCGGATCATTATGGATTTTGTTGTTGGACTCCCACGGACATAGCAGAGGTTTGATACACTTAGGGTGATTGTGGATAGGCTGACCAAGTCAGCTCATTTCATTCTTGTGATGACTACCTATTCTTCCGAGCAGCTGGCTTAAGTGTATATCAGCGATATCATCAGGCTTCACCGCGTAGCGGTATCTATAATCTCTGACCGGGGTACGCAGTTTACATCACTGTTCTGGAGGGTTTTACAACATGAGTTAGGTACTCGAGTGGAGTTGCGCATAGCATTTCAACCTCAGACAGACGGACAACTCGAGCGCAGTATTCAGATATTAGAGAATATGCTCTGTGTGTGTGTGATGGAGTTTGGGGGTTCGTTGGATTAGTTCTTTCCTCTAGAGGAGTTTGATTACAACAACATTTACCAGTCGAGCATCCGGACGGAACCGTATGAGGCTCTGTATGGTAGGCGGTGTAGGTCTCCAATGGGTTGGTTCGAGCCGGGAGAGGTTAGATTACTGGGTACAGACTTGGTTCAGGATGCTCTGGAGAATGTTAAGGTGATTCAGGGTAGAATATGCATAGCCCAGTCCAGACAGAAGAGTCGTGTAGACCGGAAGGTCCGGGACATTGCATTCATGGTTGGAGAGAAGGTCTTGCTCCGTGTTTCACCTATGAAGGGCGTTACGAGGTTCGGAAAGAAGGGAAAGTTGAGCCCTAGGTTCATTGGTTCTTTTGAGGTGTTGTGGCGAGTTAGGGAGGTTGCTTATGAGCTTCCTTTACCTCCCATCTAGCGAGAGTGCACCTAGTATTCCATGTTTCTATGCTCCAGAAGTATTACGGCGATCCCTCTCACGTGTTAGATTTCATCTTAGTCCAGCTGGACCAGGATCTATCTTATGTTGAGGAGCCAGTGGCTATTTTGGACAGACAGGTTCGGAAGCCGAGGTCGAAGAACATTGCTTCTGTGAAGGTTCAGTGGAGGGGTCAGCCGGTCGAGGAGGTGACCTGGGAGACCGAGCATGATATGCGCAGCAGTTATCCTCATTTTTTCACCACTTTAGGTATGTCTCTATAGTCGTTCAAGGATGAACATTTGTTTAAAAAGGGGAGGATGTGACGATCTGACCGGTCATCTCGAGAGTTATAGCCTCATTTCCCCCATTTTTCTGCTTCTATTTTGTTCCTTAGTTGTTATATGTCTTACCGGGTTTGTTGGTTCGGATCTGGAGTGATGTCAGAGTGAACTGAGACACTTAGTCTCTTAATTAGAAGCTTAAGTTGGAAAAGTCGACTGGATGTCGACTTATGTTTAAACGGTCTCAGATGCGAATTTTGATGGTTCCATTAGCTCCGTTAGGTGATTTTGGACTAAGGGGCGCGTCCGGAATGTGATTTGGAGGTCCGTAGTAGAATTAGACTTGAATTGGCGAAAGTTGGAATTTGGCGAATTTGACAGGTAGTGGAGATTTTGATATCGGGGTCGGATTCGATTTTTGGGATATTGAGTAGGTTCGTGGTGTCATTTATTACTTGTGTGCAAAATTTGAAGTCAACCAGACGTGGTTTGATATGTTTCGGCGTCGTTTGTGAAATTTGGAGTTCAGAAGTTCTTTAGGTTTGAATCCGAGTGTAATCTGTGTTTTGATGTTGTTTTAGGTGATTCAAAGGTTCGACTAAGTTCGTATTGAGTCATATGACTTGTTGGTATGTGAGGTTGAGGTCCCGGGGGCCTTGGGTTGATTTCGGGAGGCTAACAGACTTGGTTTTGGATTTGTGAAGCAGCTGAAGTGCTGCTGCTACTGGTGTAATCGCACTTGCGGAGTGGGCACGCAGTTGCGAGCCTGCAGAAGAGAGGAAGGAATCGCAGAAGCGGCCAAGGATGGGTTGATCAGAGGTCGCAGGTGCGAAGATTATCCCGCATCTGCGATGGTCGTAGAAGCAGATATGAGGACGCATATACGAGGTTGATCCGCAGGTGTGATGGATTTCCCGCACCTGAAACATGCGCAGATGTGGTCCTGTGATCGTAGAAGTGGAGACAACTCGATAAATGATTTCTGCAGGAGCGGGAATTTTTCCGCAGAAGCGGCTCCGCACGTGCAAAAATGCTGGGCAGAAGGTTTAAAAACAAGGATTCACGATTTTAGTCTGATTTCAACATTTTGGACTCGGACTTTGGCGATTTTAGAGAGGATTTTTGAGCGGATTATTGATGTAAGCTTCTTGTACACGTTTTTGATCATAAATCTTTTTTCCCCATTGATTTTCCCCACATAGATTGTGTAGTTTTGAGGTGAGATTTGGGGGTTTGAGGCTAGGGATTTTGAGAATGAATTTTGGGGATTTAGATGACCCGTTGATGTCGAATTTCGGTAAATTTGGTATGGATAGACTCGTGAGTGAACGGGCTTTCAGGTTTTTTGACTTTTGTTGGATTTCGAGATATGGTTTAGAATGAGCCTATTTCGGATTTTTGGTTTAGAATTTCATGTGTTTCTTTATGGAATTGATTCTTTTAGCCTATATTGATTACCCCATACTGCTTGTGGCTAGATTCGGGGCATTTGGAGACTGATTCGAGGGGCAAAGGCATTTCGGAGTAGGATTTTGCGCAGTTGAGGTAAGTAACGCTTTCAAACTTGGTTCTGAGTGTTCGAAACCCCTAACTTTGTGTTATATGATTGGTATTAAGGCGACGCACATGCCAAGTGACGGGCGTGCACCGTGAGACTTGTGGCTGGTTGGTTTCATTGTACTGTGTAGTGATAATATCTTGTTGATACCCATGTTTCCATCATGTGATAAAGTAACTAAGCTGTCAATCATGCTAGATATCATGTTTAGGCTTTATGCCGGTACTGTTGGGACCTATAGTGGTCGTTTCTTGCTGTTACTTTACTACTTCTATGGATATTTCATACTCAGTCATATACATCCATTTCATATAATATCTCAGTCTCAGTTGCTATTTATTGATTCATCACACTACTGTTTCGGGCTAGTTTTTATGATATTTTTTATCCGTGAGTGAGACTGAAGAGAGTGATGACTGAGAGAGGCTGAGAGCCTGATTATGAGTGACAGTTATGGGGATCGAGCTGCACTCCGCAGCGGTTATATTGAGGTTATGATAGCGCTTGGGTTGTAGGAGCCCCTCCGGAGTCTTTAACACACACCCTGTGAGTGCGATTGATATTATTGTGGGATGGATCTTCACTGGACATGGATCTTGTCCAAAGTACTTGATACTTGGAGATGGATCTTCTCCACATGGCTGGATTGGCCTTTCCTCGGTACTGGGTGACCTATGGTCAGTGTTGTATATATTCTGGGTTGGATCTTGCCTGGTCCGTGCGGGCCATATATAGTACCGAGTGGTTGAGAAATCGAGAGTGTGAGCACTTGAGGTTGACAGCATGATGCATCACCTACAACATGTGCATTGGCATGTAGAGATAGCAGAGTTATATTCATTAAAAATTTCGGATCTGCTTTACTTTACTGTTTTGAGTTGCCTATGTAAATTTGAAAGCATGCCTACGTTTATACACAGTTATTTCCATTTTATCTGTACTATTTGAGTTCATCACTAACTTTCAGTCCAAAGTTTGGACTTGTTAATTATTGAGTTGGATGTACTCACGTTATTCCTTGCACCTTATGTGCAGATCCAGGCGTTTCTGGTCACGGCGGCGGCTGCTGATTGAGGCATCAGAGTTCGAGGACTATCGAGGTAGCTGCATGGCATTTGCGGGCCTTGATTTCCCTTCCTTATTCTATTTGTATTTTCAGTTTTATTCTTTAGATACTGTAGTGACTGTATTTTGGTTTTAGACGCTCATGTATTCAGTGGCACCCTGATTTTGGGATGGATTGTACCGTATTTTGGATAAATTCTGTTTTAAAAAGGCTTTTCTTTAATATAAATTGTTCCGCTGTTATTTCTAAACATATTTTACTGTGTTGTAAATGTTGAGTGTGGCTTGCCTAGTTCCACGATAGGCTCCATCACAACAATCGTCTTTGGGTCGTGACACTGGGACAAGGTTATTTCGGCACTACACGGTCCCAACTCGTATAAAAGGGTTATAAACCTAATTTGGAGGATACCTAACATATTTTGGGAGGAGAACACGTCAATTTGGAGGGGAGAACATAAACCACACTTGGAGGAGGCTTTCAAATAGTTTTCTTCTCTTCTCTTCCTTTAATCTCATAGTTTATTAGTTCTAGAGCCGTGGGGTGCTACATGAACGTCGTAGTTTGAAGCTTGAATTGTTCTTATTATTTTATCGTATTGGTTTATTTATTCAATGTTGCGCTTAATTATTTAATTGCTTGACCACCAATTGAATATTATCTACGAATCTAGGATTAACTCGGAAGAGGGAATTCTAGATTTCATATATTAATGAGTAGAACAAGATCTTGAACTTGAGCATCGAGAACAAATTTGCGGTTAGGATAGGGATATACCTAATCTCCTTGATTTGTTACTATACGGGAATTATTATGCATTTTTGTTAATCTTAATTCCGTGGGAATATAGGCGTTAAGTTAGCTTGAATATGTTTGTAGTACTTCGGGAGAATACTATGAGTAATATTAACCCTGTCAATCAATAAACCAGATAAATTAATTAGACAGTTTAAGTGAAAAACTCAACGAGATTGTTAGCCAACCCATAGCTCTAGAATATTGCCTCTCATTGAATTCATCTCTAATATTGTTGACTTGTTTCTTTAAGTTCTTAGTTCACTACTCTAGATTAGTAGAAATTAAATCATCACACCTAAAGAATCGCTTGAATAGATTAATTGTTTTAGTTTAATTTAGTTGACAATAAATCACAAGTCCATGTGGGTACGATATATGGATTTACAATCTTATATTACTTAAATGACTGTGTATACTTGCGTGTGTGTTTGGGAACAACAGTTGACCTATGAAGAAATTCCTATTTCTATTCTTGATTCCCAAATTCGAAAGTTGAGGACTGAAAAAATTTCCTCCGTTGAAGTTTTATGGAGGAATCAGCATGATGACAAATCAACTTGGGAATGAAAAAAGATATGAAGAAAAGATACTCTCATCTACTCATTGAACATGATAAAAATGTGTAAATACCATTTGAGTTTCTTCTTCTAATTTATTTTGTTTTGTTCTACGTGTAATATCATGCATTAGTATCTCTATTTCTCGGATGTCACGATCCAAACTCCCACTGGAGCTGTGGCAATGACTAACACTGCTTTCTAGGGAAGCCAACAATTTCATGATCTAGTGTCAGCAAGTGTCAGCGGAGAGGCGGATTCTTGACCAAGCTCTGATCGAATAAAACACCATATTCAATAAAATCGTTTCACCATGCAACCTGATCCAAATAACAATTTGTTGTGGAGTGCAACCTGAACAATATATAAATAACAATACAACTTTATGGCCCACATCAATCATCAACCTATCAAGTCTCAATGTCTCACGTCTCATAGAACTCAGCCCAAACAGTATCACATATAGATGGCATCAACAACATGTGATATGATATACAAATAATATACAGAGACCGAGATATAACATGTGGATGAAACATTATGACTGAGAATGTGACTACAATCAAGGGAAAAGCTCAAAATAGAAACAATGGCTCTAAATGTCTCAACAGGTAAGCACATAGCCTAGATATGATCCCTAACATGATTAATAGCTAATATAGTCATACAAGTAGAGAAAGAAAACATGAAAATAATGAGGCCTGATATAAAACAAGTCTCATAGTTGCCTAAAGTCTACCTGAATCATAAATACCCCGGTGTACGCTCACACGCCCGTCACCTAACACGTGCATCACCCCCAACAGATCTCAAGTATTATAGTCCACAAGGATAATTATCCTCAAACAAAGTTTAGATATATTACTTACCTGAAAGCGCGTGAATTAATATTTCAAAAGCCCTTTGTATGCAAATTGACCTCCGAGCGACTCAAATCTTGTCAAAACAACTTAATATCATCAATAAAAGCCATAGGAAACAACCCTAAACAATAAAGCTATAGTCTTGAATCAATTATGCAAAGTCTACCCAAAAATTCAATCCCAGACTTGCACCCTGAAACCCGTTCAATCTCACAAATCCAAACACCCATTCCGACACGAGGTCCAAATATATGTCTTTCATCCAAATCCAACTTCAAATCGGCCCAAATAATCAATTTTCACTCTCCAAAATCATAGTCAAAACCCCCTAAATTACACCTTTAATTCACATAAATTAGGTGTAATAATCCATGAATAATCAATATCTATCATCAAAATCAAGTAAGGATTACTTACCCCTTCAATTGTAGTGAAAAACCCTCCAAAATTCACCTCCGGCTGAGCTCCACAATTCCGAATAATAAGAAATAACAAAAACTATCGTATGATATATCCTGCCCAGCGATTCTACATTTGCGGCAAAAAAATACAGCATCTACAGAAGATCCATCGCAGATAAGGATGCGACTAATCCTTCTGACCACCCGCTTCTGTGGACACCAAGCGACATCCACGAAAGACCCTATGCTTTAGCGCCTATGCATCTGCGCTCCATAATCCGCATCAGCGGAATCAACCTTCCTAGATATTTTCCAAAATTACACAATATACCTATTCCAACTCCCAGAACCACAATTCGAACACGATATCATCAAAATCAAGTCCCGATCAAACCTATGAACTTTCTAAACAATCAACTTTATAACTTTTACCAAATAGAACCAAATAAACCTATGGAATTCCAAATCCAATTCCAGACATATTCCTAAGTCCAAAAGCACCATACGAACCTATTAGAACAATCAAAACACCATTTTGGGGTCGTTTACACAAAAATGGAACTCCGGTCAACTCTTGTAACTTAAGCATCCGACCTTGAGAGTAAATGTCCCAATTCAATCAAAAACTTTCCCGAAGCCAAACCAACCACCCATGCAAGTCAAATAACGACAAATACATAAATCTAAAGCATCAAATAAGGGAAACAAGACTAAAATACTCAAGTTGACAGGTTGGGTCATTATATTCTCCCCCTCCTAAATAAAGATTCATCCTCGAACGGGTCTAGAATCATACCTGGGGTCTCAAAAAGGTGAGGTTATCTACTCCGCATCCCCTGCTTGATCTCCCAAGTAGCCTCCTCGATCGCCTGACCTCTCCAATGAACCTCCACTAATGCTTCTTTGATCTCAATTTTTGAACTTGCCGTTCCAAAATAGCCATCGGCTCCACATCATAAGTCATATCCTCGTCCAACTGCACCGTGATGAAGTCTAATACATGTGAGGATCCCCATAATACTTATGAAGCCTGGAAACATAAAACACTGGGTGAATCCCTTGATAAACTAGGTGGCAAGGCAAGTCTATAGGCCACCTCTCTAACTCTCTCTAGAACCTAAAAAGGACAAATTGTATACGACCAACATCGGGGAAGTCCGATTTTAGAGCCTCTATGACATCCCGAGCCCAGTTTCGAGGGGCTCGAAGCATAGTCTGAGGCTCGACTCTGAATTATCCCCCTCGAGAGAGCGTATCGAGGACCCATCACAGCATACCTCGAGGCGGTATGAAAATCGATGACCGTCGTGGAAAGGCGGCAAATTCCCAAGCGCACGTGGTTAGAGCTGACAAGGTCTGCAAGAATAGTACAAGTCCGTACTGAGCCATTATACAACTGTACCAGTAGCATTTACTTGTCATAATTAGACATGTACTATGTTGGGACTCCCCCTCCTATATAAAGGGGACCCCTGTCATTTTGTAACACAACGAATATTGAATAATAACTGAACATTCTCTGCTTTTCTTGCTTAAACGTGCTCAAAAATTTCTCTATAGATTTATTGCTCTTTACTTATTGTCTTTATTTATTGTCCATCCTTAGTCCTAAAAGGCTATCCCCGAGGCTCCCAATATCATTGTTTCTTAATCGACTGCTCATTATTGTCCGCCCTAGCTAGACCTCGAGGCTTCTCTGTTCCAGCCAGCTCGAGGCCCAGCTCTATGAAAACATCAGTTTGCATATCTTACTTTTCTAACTCGCACTTAGAACTTCCTATATAATAACTATTATTAAGAAAAATCACAGATTTTTAGAACCACAAAATCAAGTATAATTGTCAATACCATTTTCAAGGTAAACAGTTTGGCGCCTATCATGGGGCTAAAAATAATAGTGATTGTTTTAGTGCTGGTTTTTTGAAAACACAAGTTATTCTTCACACTTTTTATTGTCCAAGAATCTTTGATTTCAGGTCAAAAATGTCTAACTCAGCGAATGCACATGAGAACAATGGCCTTGAGGCCCATGGAGAGAACAGTGCAGCGGCCCCAATCACCGGTGTACCACTACAAAATCCTGGGGTAGTACTAGTACCACTCCCCGTCAATATGGCCTCTCGCAATGCTGTGCATATAGATGTAGGATCTGATACCGACGGAAGTGTGCGCGGAGGTAACCAACGCGAAGCGCAGAAAGCTCCAGCTCGAGAAGAAAGAGAAATTAGCCTACAAGTCATTTTTGAGATGTTACAAGCGCAACAAGTGGCTATTGCTCAGCTACAGAGCCAGCAAAAAACTCCAAGCACAACAGCACCGAGAACAGCTCCTCGAGTCGAGCAGGTACCAGAAATATCAAGCAACAATGGGTCAGCAGCAGACCCCGCTATTATGAAGATGCTCGAGGAACTCACCAAAAGAATTGAATCAGGAGAAAAGAAGATAGAAGCTAACGACAAAAAAGTAGAAACCTATAACTCGAGGGTCGATCAGATCCCGGGTGCACATCCAATTTTGAAAGGGGTAGATTCCAAGAAGTTCGTGCAAAAACCATTTCCATCGAGTGCGGCTCCGAAGCCCATCCCGAAGAAGTTCAAGATGCCCGATATCTCGAAGTACAATGGGACCACGGACCCCAATGAGCATATTACCACTTACACTTGTAGAATAAAAGGGAACGACTTAAAGGATGACGAGATTGAGTCCGTCTTATTGAAAAAAATTGGAGAAACACCGTCGAAGGGGGCCATGATGTGGTATAATAACCTATCCACGAATTCGATAGATTCGTTTTCCATGTTGGCAGACTCGTTTGCGAAGGCACATGCTGGTGCCATCAAAGTCGCTACAAGAAAGTTTGATGTCTTTAAAATCAAATAAAGGGAGAACGAGATGTTAAGGGAGTTCATATCTCGCTTTCAGATGGAGCGAATATAATTACCACCAGTCTCCGATGATTGGGAAGTACAGGCCGTCACTCAAGGCTTGAACAAACGAAGCTCGATAGCTTCGAAGCAGCTGAAACAAAATTTGATCGAGTATCCCACCGTAACTTGGCGGACGTCCGCAATAGGTACCAATCCAAAATTAGGGTCTAGGACGACTAGTTGGCAGCCCCCTCGGCTTCCATATATCCAAGTAGGATTTTAGCAAAAGAACCAAGGAATGCAAGAAGGGAGGTGAGGTCGAATAGTGAAAGGTATCAACTGTATGTCGAAGACCGAAGAAACGCTTCAAGGCATAATATACCTCGAAATGTTCGATAGGCATTCGAGGCCAGTGGATGACGCACCTCAATTGATCGAGTACAACTTCAACGCCGACGCTTTAGGCATCATGTCGACCATAGGCAAGATCGAGGACACCAGGTGGCCCAAGCCCGTACAATCAAATCCTTCCCAAAGTAACCCCAACTTAATTTGTAAATACCATGGCACTCATGGGCACAAGACTGAGGACTGCAGAAAACTTCGAGAAGAGGTAGCCCGATTGTTCAATAAAGGGCACCTTCAAAAGTTCCTCAGCGACCGGGACAAAAATCACTTTTGAGAAAGAGATGACCACAGAAAAAATGAACTAGAGGAGCCACAACATATAATTCACATGATCATCGGAGGGGTCGACGTCCCGCTAGGTCCCATGTTCAAGCGAACAAAGTTATCCATCACGAGGGAAAGGCGAACTCGGGACTATATACTCGAGGATACCCTCGTATTCAGCAAGGAAGACATCGAGGCCTTATCCCAGACTCATAACGACGCACTAGTAATTTCTTTCCTTTTAAATAAGTTATAAATTAAATGTGTGCTCGTGGATTCAGGTAGCTCGACCAACATAATCAGGTCGAGGGACTTAGATCAGCTCGGGCTGCTCGACCAAATCATGCCCGCCTCTTGAGTCCTGAACGGATTCAATATGGTAAGTGAGACAGCGAAGGGAGAAATCATCCTCCCAGTTAACGTGGCCGGTATGATTCGAGATACCAAGTTCCATGTCATCGAAGGTGATATGAGATACATTGCTTTACTCGGGAGGCCATGGATTCATAGTATGATAGCGGTGCCATCAACTCTTTATGAATTTATGAAGTTCCCAACAAAGGAGTGTAAAAATGGTGTATGAAGAGCATCGTGCAACAAAAGAGATGTCCAAAGACAAGAAGATCCCTGAGAGGCAAGTGGCCTGTGAATAGTTGATGGAGCATGATGAAGAAGAATTCATCACTCCTCGATCCTTCGTTTCCCCCGAAGAATCGGACGCAACAAAATCGACGGTCGAAGAACTTAAACAGGCCATTTTGATCGAGCATCTTCTAGACCGAAAGGTATACCTGGGAACGGGGTTAACCCCCGAACTCATGAGAAAATTCATTCAATTCCTTATTAATAACATTGATCTCTTTGCTTGGTCCCATTTAGACATGACAGGGATCCTGCCGGAAGTAACCACCCATCGACTAAGTGTCGACCCCAGGTTCAAAATCGGTGAAGCAAAAAAGGAGGCCTCAGTCCGAGGTAAAACATGAATTAATCAAAGAAGAGGTAACAAAATCCTCAAAATAGGATTCATTAGGGAGGTGAAATATCCAGAATGGTTAGCTAATGTGGTAGTAGTCCCCAAAAAAGTAAATAAATTAAGAATGTGCGGATTACAAAGACCTGAACAAAGCATGCCCTAAGGACTCATTCCCATTGCCCAACATTGATCGCTTGATCGATGCCACGTCCGGACATGAGATCCTTACATTTCTCGACGCCTACTCTAGGTACAATTAGATCCAAATGAACCCGGAAGACCAGGAAAAAACTTTGTTCATCACGAAGTATGGTACATATTGTTATAATGTAATGACCGTCGGGCTAAAAAATGCAGGAGCCACGTATCAACGCCTAGTTAATAAGATGTTCGAACATCAAATAGGCAAAACTATGGAACTTTACATTGATGACATGCTAGTTAAGTCCCTGCACATAGAGGACCATTTGAATCATTTGCAGGAAACATTCGATATCCTTAGAAGGTACAACATGAAGCTCAACCCCGAGAAGTGCGTCGGGCAACCTTTTGGGCTTTATGGTGTCAAACCGGGGAATAGAGATCAATCCCGACAATATCAAGTCCATCAAGGAAATCACCGTGGTAAACAACGTGAAAGCAGTACAACGTCTGATCGGGCGGATAGCGGCCTTAGGCCGATTCATCTCGTCTTCTCCCTACTCAAGAAGAAAAACAATTTTGAGTGGACTCCGGAATTCCAAAATGCCTTGGAAGGACTAAAGCAGTATCTCTCGAGCCCACCTCTGCTCCATACCCCGAAGGAGGGCGAAACACTATACTTATATTTGGTCGTGTCTGAGGTAGGGGTAAGTGGTGTGTTGGTTCGAGAAGAACAAGGTACACAATTCCATGTCTATTACGTGAGTCGGACCCTAGGAGATGCTGAAACTAGGTATCCGCACTTAGAAAAATTAGCTCTTGCGTTAATAAGTGCATCTCGTAAATTGAAACCTTATTTTCAATGCCACCATGTATGTGTTTTAACTACGTACCCCCTTCGAAACATTTGTCATAAGCCCGAATTATCGAGCCGATTGACCAAATGGGACATCAAACACGAGGGGTATGGCATCGATTATCAACCCCGAACGGCTATCAAGTCCCAAATTTTGGCGGACTTCTTGGCCGATTTTACGCCTGCCCTTGTGCCTGAGGTAGAGAAATAACTCTTGTTGAAAGCAAGCACGTCATCTGGGGTGTGGACCCTTTTCATTGAAAGTGCCTCGAATGTGAAAGGGTCGGTCTTGGCTTAGTTTTAAGATCACCTACGGGTGGCACAATTAGATAATCTATAAGAACTTCGAAATTGACTAACAATGAGGCCGAGCATGAGGCCATGATTGTAGGTCTCGAACTGGCCAAAAGCCTGGGAGCAGAGGTCATCAAAGCAAAATGCGACTCTATTCTAGTTGTAAACCAAGTGAATGGAAGCTTCGAGGTTCGAGAAGATAGGATGCAAAGACACTTAGACAAGCTTCAAGTTACATTGCACCGCTTCAAATAATGGACCCTAATCCATGTACCTCGAGAACAAAACAGCGAGGCAGATGCACTCGCAAACTTGGGATCGTCTGTCGAAGAGGATGACATACTCCCGGGGAATATTGTGCAGCTATCCAAATTGGTGATCAAAGAAGGTCATGTTGAAGTCAACTCAACAAGCCTAACATGGGATTGGAGGAACAAGTACATTGACTACTTGAAACATGGGAAGCTCCCCACGAATCCAAAGGAATCGAGGGCCCTTCGAGCTAAGGCAACCCAATTTTCACTCAACGAGAATGGAACACTGTACAGAAGGTCCTTCGACGGGCCATTGGCAGTATGCTTGGGACCGGGTGACATCGACTATGTGCTACGAGAAATCCACGAAGGCTCTTGTGGCAACCATTCCGGAGCCGACTCCCTGGTTCGAAAGGTAATCGGAGCAGGTCACTACTGGGATAGCATGGAAAAAGGCACCAAGGAATTTGTTCAAAGATGTGAAAAATACCAAAGATTTTCACCGATGATTCATCAACCCGGTGAACAACTGCACTCGATCCTGTCCCCATGGACATTCATGAAATGGGGAATGGATATCGTCGGTCCCCTACCAACGGCGTCAGGTAAAGCTAGGTTTATCTTATTTATGACTAACTACTTCTCAAAATGGGTAGAAGCGCAGGCCTTCGAGAAGATAAGAGAAAAGAAAGTCATCGACTTCATATGGGACCACATCATCTTCCGATTTGGGATCCCCTCCGAGATCATATGTGACAATGGGAAGCATTTCATCGGCAGCAAAGTGATGAAGTTCCTCGAGGATCATAAAATCAAAAGGATCCTATCAGCACCCTACCACCCAAGCGTGAACGGTCAGACCGAGTCCATGAACAAAACTATCATTCAAAACGTGAAGAAGAGGTTAGAGAATGCAAAGGGAAAATGGAGAGAAGTGATGCCCGAAGTACTATGGGCATATCGAACAACTTCAAAGTCAAGCACTAGGGAGACCCCGTTCTCTTTGGTATATGGGTCCGAGGTATTGATATCGGTCGAGGTCGGAGAACCAAGTGCCAGATTCTAGCACGCCTCCGAGGACTCAAACAACGAGGCAATGAACATTGCCCTCGAGCTGCTAGATGAAAAGCGCGAAGCCGCATTAGTTTGAATGGCCGCTCAAAAACAAAGGATCAAAAGATACTACAATAGGAGAACAAACCTCCGATACTTCGGATTCGGGGACTTAGTTCTAAGGAAAGTCATCGTCAACACCCGAATCACAAATGAAGGGAAGCTAGGCCCTAGCTGGGAAGGACCGTACCACGTCCTCGGAGTAGTAGGAAAGGATCTTGCAAACTTATCACCATGGAAGGCGAGCAACTGCCAAGTAATTGGAACATATCAATGCTCAAACAATGTTATTGCTAAGGTATATCCTTCCCTTTTCGTTTGTATGTTCCACACTAACCTTTCACATATGTTCGATTGAGAGAAATAGGGGCACCCGTCAATTCGAAGACCTTGGGTTTTAAAGTATGCGTTAAACTTTTTTTCCCTTAGATCGAGTTTTATCCCAAATGGGTTTTACCGGCAAGGTTTTTAACGAGCCAACACCTATATGCTACCTAAGGAAAACTCAACAAGTAATCAAGGCTTCGTTCCAATCAACCTCGAATACTAGGGGGGAATCACCCTTGGAGGAAGCAAGTTATGCTGAAGAAGGCCTCGATAGATCAATGTTGTAATGTGTCTATGTAGAATAGTCGAGCCCCCGAAGGCAAAAGTCATGTACACACATATCAAGTAATCAAAGAAACCTCTTTTCTCATCAGAACGCTTCGTTCCTCAAAGAAGTTTACTACTTTGACGTAAGACTCCTCAAGGCCCAAAACTCTCGAACGCTCGGGGACTGTTATCAACAGTCAGCTCATCGAGCCATCAAAAACTTGAATTCGTAAGACATCAATGAGGCAACTTCGAGCTAGTAAGCCCTCGATGAGGCGACATCAAATTTATAATACCTCAACGAGGCAACTTCAAGATCGTAAGACCTCGAGGAAACATCGAATCCGTAAGACCTCAATGAGGCAACTTCGAGCTAGTAAGCCCTCGATGAGGCGACATCAAATTTATAATACCTCAACGAGGCAACTTCAAGATCGTAAGACCTCGAGGAAACATCGAATCCGTAAGACCTCAATGAGGCAACTTCGAGCTAGTAAGCCCTCGATGAGGTGACATCAAATTTATAAGACCTCAACAAGGAAACTTCAAGATCATAAGACCTCACTAAGGCGGCATTGAATCTGTAAGACCTCAACGAGGCTTGCCCAAATTTACAAGACCTTAAAAAGGCATAACCCTGATATTACGACCAAGGCTATATATTCGAACTTGTAAGACCCCTAGAAAGGTATACACTCGATATAGACGCCCAGGCCATCTCACCCAGGGACTAAAGGCTACGACCAAACATAAAGACTACGGTCATATTAAAAGGCTACAGCCAAATTTAACGCGGCTTAGAGACGTTTGACTGCCGCCATAAAACTAAAGGCTTTACAATACTTCGAAAATACTTTGAAAAGAACCGGTTAATCGGGCTACCCTCGGCATAAGCAAAGCATATTCGATAACATCAGCTCCGAGCAATGGAAAGGCTTCAAAACGATCAGCCTTCAATAAAAAAGGCTTCGAAATATCAGCCTTCGAGAAAACCTCAGAAGGTACTCAATTATCATCGCATATCGACTTACAATCGAGGTTCTTATTCGCACCGTCGAAGAGTCGGACGAACACAGAACATGCCAAGGCATAACCAAAATTTTAAAAGTCTTTAGCCAAAATGAGGGAAAACTATAGACATATTAGAGGTCGAATCGACCCAATCTAAAGAGCGTAAGGGCCCATTTGTAAGACCCCAATGAGGTACACCACATTTGTAAAATCTTAAAAGGGCATAGCCCCGATATCGAGACCAATGCCATAATATCAAACTTATAAGACCCCAAAAAGGGCATACCCTCGATATGAAGGTCGAGGTCATCTCGCTCAGGGACTAATCGTAAGACCTTGATGAGGCAAAATCAAGCTTATAAGACCTCAATGGAAAGCATCAAAATTCAAACCACAAAAGCAAAGACAAAGGCAAAATGAAAGTTTATGCAAAAACAAGACGATAGGTCTCTTTATATAAATGGTGGTACAAAGGTACATTTACAACACTCCCACATGGAGACCTTTACAGAAAGAAAACCTAGTCTATCGTTATCATCAAGGACTTTGTCTTTTCCCCTCGGGGACTTTGCCTTCATCAACCCCCTCGATACTAGCATCCTCGTCAGCTTCTTCCCCTTCATCTTCAGCATCGGCTTCATCTTCGGTAGAAAAGAGCAAATTAGCAATAATCTCATCCGCCTTAGCTTGCTCTATCTCCTCCGAGAAATCAGAGCCCTTATCATGAATCTCCTATAGGGTCTCCCTACGGGATCTGCATCGGGCATACTCATTGCTTCTTCTCTCTCAATCGAAAGCCTATTCCCCCAACTCCTTCTGAGCATCAGTAGCATCTGTTAGACGGTGCACATTCCCTTCGGAGTATTTTTCGACCTCTCACAAATGGATTTCCGGACCAAAAATAGTTTGGGCTACACTTTTTCCAATATCATAACAAGGTGTGCTGCCCCTGAAATTAGGAAAGCACTCAAGAACTTCAAGTGGGAGGATATTAAGACTCCCACAGGAATTTTTGCCTCAAAAGTATAACATATATTTGAAGTTAATTGGACTCGGATTCAGGGAAAAGAAGAATTGGTGAAGAATTTCCTAACATCGAAATTTATCTACGACATGAATGAATATCTTCCAGTATCTTCTCTCTGCCAAGGAATGGCCCAACCAGCTCTGTAGATAGCTATATCTCCTTCGGATGGAGGTACCTTCATTTGCACCGCTTTCTCCCAATGATAATCAACCTTTGCCTTTTCAATATAGGTTACCGGACTAACATATCAAGACATGGGCTCACATCGGCCCGCTACCGAGGAAGATTTATCAGCCTTAAAATCAGATGACGTTTCACATGTTCTAGGGAGGCACTCCTAAACACGAGGGGGAACTACCATTTTGCTCTTAGACGAGCGTGAAGAAGAAGGAGTTTTCTCTTTTTGAGGGACCGTCTTAGAATTTTTTTCCATGACTATGTTAAAATTTTAGAATAAGAAGAAGAAAGCTGGCGAAGAGATGAATGTAGAGAAGGGATGAAAACAAAGCTGCTAAATTGAGATTTGAAGATGTTGCGAAGGGTGAAAATTTGAAAAAAGGGGTTGGAATATTTATAGAGGTTTTCTAAGCGTATTGGAGAAGTTGAGAGGGCGACAAATAGTTGTTCATGGGCTTTCGAGAATCGTGCTCTGTGCAACCTTTCTGTCACATCAGTTGTTGACCTCACGTGGCTGACGTCACGGTTGAGATATTAAACAGCCAAGAATTCAAAATCATTTCGTATCATTTAACTCTAAGAAACACAGGGACTATCTGTATACGGCCAGAATCAAGGAAGTCCGATTTTAGAGCCTCTATGACATCCCGAGCCCGGTTTCGAAGGGCTCGAAGCACAGTTTGAGTCTCGACTTTGAAGTACCCCCCTCGAGTGATCTTATTGCGGACCTATCACAGCATACCTCGAGGCGGTATGAAAATCGATGACCATCATGGAAAGGCGGGAAATTCCCAAGAGCACGTGGTTAGAGCTGACAAGGTCTGCAAGAATAGTACAAGTCCGTACTGAGTCGTTATACAGCTGTACCAATAGCATTTCCTTGTCATAAGTAGACATGTACTATTTTGGAACTCCTCCATCCTATATAAAGGGGACCCCTTTCATTTTGTAACACACACGAATATTGAATAACAACCGAACATTCTCTTCTTTTCTTGCTTAAACGTGCTCAACAATTGCTCTATAGATTTATTGCTCTTTACTTATTATCGTCATTTATTGTTCTTCATTTATTTCCCATCATTAGCCGTAAAAGTATCTCCCCGAGGCCTCTAACATCATTGTTTCTTCATTGATTGCTCATTATTATCTGCCCTAGATAGACCTCGAGGTTTCCCTGTTCGAGCCAGCTCGAGGCCCAGCTCTATGACAACATTGGTTTTCATATCTTACTTTTCTAACTCACACTTAGAACTTTCTATCTAATAACTAGTATTAAGATAAATCACATATTTTTATAACAAAAAAATGAAGTATAATTGTCAATACCATTTTCAAGGTAAACACAAATATATCGAGGGCTCAACTTTCCTTTATTTCCGTACCTCATCACACCCTTCACGGGTGAAACTCTGAGTAGAACCTTCTCACTCGTATATGACACATCGCAATCCTTCTTGTCAGCATAACTCTTTTTTCTGGACTGTGCTATATGAAGCCACTCCTAAATAAAATTCACCTTCTCCAAAGCATCATGAACCAAATCAAATCCCAACAATCTAGTTTCCCCAGGCTCATATCAACCAACCGGAGAAAGACATCGCCTCCCATATAAGGCCTCGTATGGAGCCATATGAATACTCAACTGATAGATGTTGTTGTAGGTGAACTGTACTAATGGTAGAAGCTGATCCCATGATCCCCCGAAATCAATGGTGATATCATAGTCATTTAGTAGCTCTAACAAAGTACGATCCCTCAAGTTAAGATCCTTTTGCTTAATATCTGTTGCAGACTCCCTTGACCAGTGAATAACTCACAAGACACTCCATATAGATAGTGTCACAAAATATTGAGAGCGTGAAAAATGGCTGCTAACTCCAAATTGTGTACTGAGTAGTTATTCTCATCGGGCTTCAATTGACACGAAGCGTAAACAATCACTCTCCCATATTGCATAAATACACACCCAATGCCAATCCATGAAGCATCACAATAGACTATATAAGAACCTGATCCCAAAGGAAAAACTAGGCCTGGAGACACACTAGGTCTGGTTAAACCTTTATTAGGCAGTTCCTTTAATTGTTCCTTCAATTCCTTCAAGTATACTGGTGCCATGTTTTGGTGGGATAGATATGGGTTGAGTTCCCAGAACCAAATCAATACAAAAATCATTATCCCTGTTGAGTGGCATGCCCGAGGGGTCTACTGGAAACTCCCCCACTACCAAAACTAACTCAATGGTAGGAGTGTCAGCACTAACATTCCTCACAAAGGCTAAGTAGTCTAATCACCCCTTCTCAACCATTCACTAAGCTTTCCGAAAAGACACCACTTTACATGGATCACGACCCAAGGAACCTCTCCACTCCACCTAGGCAACCCCGGCATCTCTAACATCATGGTCTTAGCGTGACAATTAAGAATAGCATGGTACGGAAAAAACCAATGCATACCTAAAATCACCTCGAAATCAACCATCTTGAGCAATATGAGATTAACCATATCCTATATCCCCCCAATGGTAACCCATATAACTGATATATACGGTCCACGATAATAGAATCACCCGCCACTGTAGATACATGAATAGGCATATCTAAGGAATTATGAGGCATATCCAAATAACGAGAAAAGTATGGTGACACATATGAATAAGTGGAACCAGGGTCCAATAACACTGAAGCATCCATGTGGCACACAAAAGCAATATTTGTGATCATAACATCGGAAGCAACTACCTCTGGCCTGGTGGGAAATGCATAGCAACGATCTTTTCCACCACCTAACTGACATCCCCCTCTAGGGAGACCTCATCCAGTATGACCTCCACCCCGAGCTTGCTGAGCGGGTGGTGTAGCAACTGGTGCGGGAGTCATTGTCTAGCCTCCTTGCTGCTCTAGACCTCTGCAAAAAGAGGAATTCTCACATGCCCCAACTCCCCACACTCGAAGTAGCCTCGAATTGGAAATGACTGTGGGGCTTGAGTCGGAACCCATTAACCAAAATTGCCACTGGAAGTGCTCGGTACTGGCGAAGCCTAAACTGATAGAGTGTAATAAAAGCTCTGAGTTGGGAGTGCACTGAACGAGGACTGCACTGAAGCTCATCGACTAGGTGGTGGCAAATGATAAACTGGTCTACTAGGCTGACCCTTTACAATCCAACCTTGGCCTCCATACGAGGCACCATTGTATCCTCCAAAATGATAAGGCCTCTTATCAGAGATCGTCTCCCAAACATAACCTTTATGCGCTAGATCCTCCTGGTTCGCCAACCTGAGTAAAAGAGATATCATCCTCGGTCTCTCTGGACATCTCTACCGTGATACCATATGTAAGATCATCTATAAACCTCCGCACCCTCTCCCTCTTAGTAGGGATCAGGATAGCTGCATGGCGTGATAAGTCCCTAAATTTGGCCTCATACTGAGTAACAGTCATGCTACCTTGCTAAAGGCACTCAAACTGACTTTGAAAGTCCTCTCTGAGTGAAAGGAATGAATTTCTCCAAGAACAACTGTGAGAACTAGGCCTAGGAGAGAAGACATGAACCTGTTGGCTTGCCCTGAACATACACCTACCACCACATCTTGGAAATACTATGAATTTGAGACACTATAAAATCAACTCTATTGGACTCTACTACACCCATGTAGCGCAATATCTCATAGCAACAGTCTAAGAAATCCTGGGGGTCCTCAGAAGGTGTACCACCAAAGCAAAGGGGAAACAACTTTGTGAACTTGTCCGATCTCTTTAGCCCCTCAGCTAACATCGTGGGTCTCTCTCCGGGCTATGTAGTAACAACATGCTGAACTTATCAAATTGGTAGAACTGATGGGGTATTATACCCATCAACTTTGGAGTGTGAGTAGCAAGAGTCTGGGCTCCTCCCGCAGCCTAAGAAATGGCTGGTGCTATAAGAAATATACCGGCATGGGCCACACTCTCCATAAGACCAACCAGGAGGAGTAGGGAATCTTGGGGTATTGGGATAGTGACTAACCCCTCTAGGACATGAGGTGCTCCCACTGGCTCGTTCATAATAGAGATCGTTTCCTCCTGCTCTATCTGAGGCTCAACATCAGGTGTCGATGTGCATGCTCTAGGCAAGGCTATGCCTTTACCTCGGACCCTGCTTCTCGCGGACCTAACTAGTGGCAATGGTGACTTCTCACTTGATACGACTGAACGTCTGCTCACCATTCGTGAGAGAATAGAAGAGTAAAGGTTCAAACTTCGGAATTGACAATTTCGCATGACAATTTCGTAAAGGTTCAAACTTCAGAACTAATGTTTCCTAATAGTTCGATAGCCTCTCAAAGATAAGTACATGAATCTCCATACCGTTCTGCAAGACACTAATAAACTTTCTCTCTACTCATAAGACCTAGGCAACCTAGTGTGATGTTACCAACTTGTCACGATCCAAACTCCCACTAGATCCATGACGGTTCCTAACATTGCTTGGTAGGCAATCCAACCGTTTTACAATAACGATAATCTCAAGTAATAGAACTTAATAATCTCAACAACGGTATAATCATAAATTATCTTAAAATAGCAACAACAATGCAACTACAACCATTCCATGATCTGGTGTCAACGAGTACATGAGCACTAGAGAATCTCAAAATATAAAGTCAAATTCTCAATACAAAATTGTTTGAATGATAGAACAATGATAACATAAATAAACAAAAGAGAACTTCAAGGTCTGCGAATGACATAACAACTACCTCGTAGTCTCCACAAGCTAGAACCAGATCAAACTCTAGCAATCACCACGCCCAGTAGAACCTGGATCTGCACGTAAAGTGCAGAGTGTAGTATGAGTACAACCAACCCCACGTACTCAATAAGTAACAAACCTAACCCCGTCCTGTGAGTAGTGACGAGCTCAAAATATGATCGATGTCCAATACCAATAATTCAATAATAACACATGATGTAATTATTATAGCAAATAAAATAGCTCAAGAGATATCATGCTCAACTCATTCCCAAATACGGGAAATTATACATGCTTACCACGTATAACAGTCAAAGAACCAATCTTACCACCGAAATCACTAAAACATGAATTTTCAAGAAAAGCTGTGATTTTCAAACTTTGAAAAACATGTAAGACATTTCATTAACCATCTAGTATGAGGAATTTACATCTCTTTGCCTACATGTCAAATATACATGTCAAATCAATAATATCACAGTGTAGCTATCAGGTATACTCACATTCACCACGCTCATAGTTCCTAGGACAAGTGCCCCTCACTATCACACATAATCATACTCAGCATTGTATGGGTGACTGGCACAAAAGCCCCTCATCAAAGCATATATATAACTCTATGCCTGCTCTCACTATGAATACTGGACTCCGAAGGGGCATATCCATGCCCAAGCATTGATTAAATATCAACCAACATACAATACTACCATTTCAGCGTGCAACCAGATCCAAATACCAATCCATTGTGACGTGCAACCCAATCCAAATATAATCACAGTATGAATCTATGGCCCACATCATCAGCCCTTCAAGTCTTAATGGTTCACGTCTTATAGAACTCAGCCCAAAATGAATCACATATAGAAGTCATCAACAACATCTGATATGATACAAATATAATGTACAAAGACCAAAATATAACATGCAGATGAAAATATTATGACTAAGAATATGACTACTATCAAGTCAAACAACTCAAAATAGCAACAATAGCTCTAACATGTCTCAACAGGTAAGTACATAGCCTAGATATGATCCCTAGCATGATTAACAACTCAAGTAGTCATATAAGTAGATACAGAGAACACGAAAATAACGAGGCATGATAGGAACAAGTCTCATAGTTTCTAAAGTCTACTCGGATCATAAATACCCATATGTACCCACACACGCCCGTCACCTAGCACATGTGTCACCCCCAACACATCTCAAGTATCATAGTCCACATGGATAATTCACTCAAACCAAGTTTAGATATATTACTTACCTCAAAGCGTGTGAACCAATACTCCAAAAAGACCTTCCTATGCGAATCAAACTTCGAGCGACTCGAATCTAGTAAAAAAACATAATACCATTAATAAAAGTCATAAGAAACAACCCCGAACAATAAAGTTATAGTCTTGAATTAATTATGCAAAGTCAACCACGGACCCGCACCTTGCAACTCGTCAGAACTCACAAATCCCGAACACTCATTTCGATGCAATCTAAATATATGTGTTTCATCCAAATCCAACCTCAAATTGACCCTCAAATCATCAATTTTTACTGTCCAAAACCATAGTAAAAACCCCCCAAATTCCACCTTTAATTCACATAAACTAGGTGTAATAATCCATGGTAATCAATATCTAGCATCAAAATCCAGTAAGGATTACTTACCCCTTCAATTGTAATGAAGAAACCTCCAAAAATCTCCTTTAGCCGAGCTACACACTTCCAAATAATGAGAAATAACCAAACACCTCGTATGAGATATCCCGACCATCCGCTTATGCGGACACTAAGCCGCATCTGCGGCTCTGCTTTTGCGGAAGACCCTGTGCTTCTACGCTTGCGCATTTGCGCTCCATAGTCCACATCTGCAGCCTCACTGCCACTACTGCGGTCTCGCACCTGCGGCCAGACCCATTGCAGGTGCTAAAATAGCAGACGACCTGCTAACATCACGGAAAAAATCTGCAACCTATCTGAAATACACTCGAGGCCTTCGAGACCCCGTTCAAACATAACATCAAAATCATGAATCACACCTTAATTCACGCCTAAGCAACTTATGAACTTCTAACTTGTAAAACTCATGCCGAACCATACCAATTCAACTGGGAATGAACCAAAAATGCATATAAGTACCAAATGACACAATAGACCTATTCTAACTTATGGAACCAAAATGTAAATCCAATATCATCAAAGTCAACTCAATGTCAAACCTATGAAATTTCCAAACCTTTAACTTTCCAACTTTTGCCAAGTAGACCCAAATCAGCCTATGAAACTCCATATCCAAATCTAGATATATGCCTAAGATCAAATCGCCATACGAACCTATTGGAACCATCAAAACATAATTCTGAGATTGTCTACACAAAAGTCACACTCCGGTCAACTCTTACCACTTAAGCATCCAACCTTGAGACTAAGTATCCCAATTCAATCAAAAACTTTTTCGATGACAAACCAATTTCCCCTTGAGACACATAACGACAAATACACAAATGTAAAGCATCAAATAGGGAAAACAGGGGTAAAATACTCAAAACGGCCTGCTAGGTCGTTACATCGAATAACTTATGCAAGTTAATGTTAATGAAGACGAAGGTATTGAAATAAATTGAGTTCTATAAGTTTATGGCGACATGTAAGGCTTTGTAGATATGATTCTTTTGTGATTTCTATTTTTGGCTGAAAGGTGTGTAGGCCTAAATATAAAGGAGACTGCTGAAAATTTTGAAATCTAAGTAGTTGGTGAAATTTGAGGGTCTTAAGGTTCATGTGGTAAAAGTATAAGGTTCATTTCGTGCATTACAAAGAGTAAGTTTTAACATCCAGGGATGAATATTCCTAAGTGAGGGAGAATATAAAGTCTTGTAAATCACTATGATTGCTTAGGAGCAATATAGGGTTAAGAAACTAAGTTGGAATGAAAAAAGGCATGAAAGAATGCTAGAACTATGCCGCCATGCATAGACTATGCATGGTCTCCATAGCCATTTACACAATTAAAAGCATTTGGAGCATCAAGGATCACGTTCATACATAGTCTATGAATGGAAGGGAGAGACTAAACATGCCAAGACCTCTCGTGCTTAAGGCCTACGCATGGACAAGGCAAGCTACGCACAAAGAGGGAGGCCTACGCGGGGCCAAATAAGGCCCACGCTAAGAACATATGAACCCATTGACCTTCTCAACTCCCAAATAGCCCATACCTATGCATGCATGTATGAAAGCTTCAACTAATACGTAGAGAGTGTGTGCATCCTATGAATAAAGGCATAGGCAAATCCACTAGCTGCACCAAGAAGGTGGAAAGCATAGCTGACCTGAGGTACTTCATGCGTATCTTACATAGGGTGGCTACGCTACCACTTACCCTTCTTAAAAGTACCGATATTGGGTGTAATGAAAGAGAAGAGACATTACATTTTGGAATTAGCCATTAAATTCTAAAGAGGGAAGAGCTTCTCTCTCATTAATACTCCCCAAGGTAAGCTTTCATAATGTATCTATGATCATCTAGCACCATTAAATGATGGAATATTACTTGGAAACCAAAATTAACATAATAATTCAATTACTCAACACATATGGAAGGTTTGCATTATCACACTCAACACACACGCGCGCAAACACACACACATGCGCGTGCAAACACACGCACATACATACATACATATGTATGTATGTATGTGTGTATATTGAAACTAAAGAGACGTTTGGTCAAAATATACAAAATACCTTATACGTACATTCCATATAACAAATCACATATATTTATGCACCTACATCATGTGACGAGCAAAAATCTTACCAGGATCGTGATGGTACCTAAACTAATCTATTATTCAAGCCAAAACGCAAAAACAATTATAACAAGATAAAGTAAAGGATGTTAAACTTATATAATATATGTAGTAGCAAGATTAAACTTGAAACCATCATACGAGTATGAAAAATATTATATCGATCCTAATACTTGGTTGTACAAGTCATGAGTCAGTAAAATATAGTATAACTGAGTCTCAAAATATAGAAGTACTATATGAAACAAAGAAATAGTAAGATAAACAGTGCGAGAACAACGTAAATTGTGAATCCAAACATGGCAGCTCACCAAAAAGTCTCCAATCAAGCTACTATTCACCCTCCGAAACTCTGATAGGACCAACACCAGAATCTACACAAAAATATAGAAGTATAATATGAGTACAACATTAATTCATACTCATTAAGTATCTAGTCTAACATCAATAAAGTGACAAGGTTTAGACAAAGATATTGACTTCCTATAAACCTATAAGTTCAAAATAATAGACGGTAATAGAAGGGCAACAAGAACAATTTATCTATTAAGTACAGTCAAAGGCATGAGATTTAACACTTGTTTCTTTAGATATCATGATCAAAGCATATGCTCGAACATCAAAATAGCATAATAAAGGTATAATCATAAAGTAGCATTCATAAAGGATGTGTCATCAAGAGTCTACGATGTCTACACATGATAAAGACTCTAACTTTATACCAAAACTGACACAAAACCATATGTCCGGTCAAAATTCATGTGTCCTCAACCATGCGCACACACTGTCGACGGGATTCCAGTGTGACTCTGAGGGACGAGTCAATATTCATACACATTTGGCACGTAAATCCAGATGCCTAAACAATTATATAAAAATAGAAACGTGAGTCCACACACCCAAATGAATTCCTAAACACATGAATATGATTTCACACATCCAACAAACTCACATGAATAATAAGGACTAGATATATATGCTAACATGTTGCATATAAAAAGACAATGTATGACTACACAATTCTACCATGTAAGCCAGCTAAATAAAATTCATAATATTAAACTAGCTTGTTAGGGATGTCTATAACAATATTGTAGCATAGATAAGATTCTCAAGTAGTTATACAACGGGCAAAACATATAAACAAGTAGAGGCATATAATCAAACAAGACATAGAAAGCTTAAGAAACTATGTCAGGCATGAATAAACAATTTTAGCTACATATATGCTAGTCACCTCATATCTATGACACCTAAAAACATGCAGTGTATAGAACACAAGCCATTTTTAAGAAAGTTCTTTTAAGTCAAAGTTAGTCAGGATACTTACCTTATATAGAGTAGGCTTCAACCTTCAAAAATATGTTTTCCTCTATTCTCTACCTCCAAATGCCCAAATCTAGCCATAAAATACTCAAAAAGGGCAAATAATGCTATAGGAATTAATCCCACATGAAAAGGATTCAATATTTATCAAAATTTCTAATGTCAACAAAAAGTCAATCCGAATTCACATGGTCAAAACCTGAGACCAAGACCAAATCCCAGTGACCTATAACCTTTCAGTCCAAATATGTAATTAGTTTCAATATCCGAGTCCAAATCGATATTCAAATCCTCAAAATATATTTTTTTATCTTTCAAGTCAAAACTGACCTTCTTTCAGTAAAATCCTCAGACTTAGGTGTGAAAAGACATAGATATCAATATCTTAAGTCAAATACATATAGAATTACTAACCTTGGAAGTTGGAGTAAAATCTCTCAAAATATTACCTCCTCCTGAAGTTTAGGTCACAAAAATAGCGGAAATGGATGAAATCCAAAAATCTGGACATTAAATACCCTTGGAGCCTGATCCTTCTACTGATCACGATTGGTCTCCGACGATCGCGAAGGCGAACTGGCCTGTCCCCTTCTCCTTTACGCAGCCTCTACATCCTTCACGCAAATGTGATGCATAAGCTGACAAAACTATGTGATCGCAAACCACGCGATCGCAAAGTGAAAATCACCTCCTAGTCATATTCTTTCTATGTGAATCGCGAGACTTGGCTCTGTGATCGCGGTGCACTGCTGTGTACCAGAAAAATTGCATCTACACCATGATCCAAAATGCTCTGGAACCACACTAATACTCACCCGAGCCCTATGAGACCCTAATCATCATAACTAGTTCATATACCCTATACAAACTTATCCAAATGCTCGAAACGTTAAAAACATTATCAAAACAAAGACTTAAGCATCGAATGAAAACTCCCAAATTTTCTTTAAGTTCAAAATTCCACTAGAAGTGCTAAATCAACTTCGAGTCACACGAGACCCAATGCTAACATAGCTACAAGTTGAAAATCACCATACAGATCTATTAGAACATTCAAATCACCAGTCTGAACCCGTTAACCAAAAATATTATCCTTGGTCAACTCTTTCATCCTTAAGCCTCTAATAAGGGATTGAGCATCGAAATCACTCCTGAACCTCACGAAATCTGAACCACCTATCTCCTCAAGTTATAAATCATCAAACAAACCTATGGGAAATATCAAATAGGAGAATAGGGATCTACAACTCAAAAAAAATAATTGGGTCGTTACGTTCTCCGCCTTTTAAAGAAATGTTCATCCTTAAATGGGCTATAACGACCCATTCAGTCATTTTTTGTATTTGACCTCGTTCCTTATTTTTACGCTTCTCATTTGTGTGTTTATTATTTTGTAACTTGCGGGATGATTGGTTTGGCTTTGAGAAGTTTTGAGAGTGCATTGGAACACTTAACCTCATCATGAAAGTTTAAGTAGATAGAGTTCTCTGAGTTTGAATTTTGTATAAACGACCTCGAAATAGTTATTGGATGGTCCCAATAGGTTTGTATGGTTATTATTGACATATGCATGTGTTGGGATTTGGATTCAGAGGTCCATACAAAATTTTTAGTTTATTTGCCAAAAGTTGGCAATTTGAATTTTTTTTCAAAAGTTCTTAAGTTGACTGATAGTTGACTCTGATGATACTGGGCTCCTAAAGTTGTTCTGAAATTGAAATTGTTTTGTTTTGTTGGTTCGTACTTTTGTGCAAATTTTGGCTAAAATCCAGAATGTTTAGGCTTGATTCAGACGTATTTTGATGAAGCTAGGAAATTGGAAGCTAAGAGATTGTTTTGGGTCATTGATTCTTGACTTTGTTGTTCTTTGTGGTGTTTTGAGAAATTGGATAAGTTTGGATTAGGATTCAAACCTGTTGGTATGATTGGGTGTTGTCACTGCCCAAACTCCCACCGGAGCTGTGACGACACCTAACACTACTTTCTAGGCAAGCCAACAATCAATAAAATAACAATCACTCAATTAATGATATTAAATAGTCTCAACAGCAAAATAATCATAAATAACTGAAGTCAATAGCCACAATACAACTAAATATATCCCACGACCCGATGTCGATGAGTACATGAGCGCTACATAATTAAAATACAGCGTCTGATGTCAAAATGTAGTGTTGTCAGAAAGATATGACAAGAATAACATAAACTAAGAGGAAAAAGGACTTCAAGACATGCGAATGGAAATAACAACTACCTTGAAATCTCAAAGAACTAGTACCGGTGCCACTCTCTATCAATCACCTCTCTCGGCATCACCTCATGTGCAGAATATAGTATGAGTACAATCGACCCCATGAACTCAATAAGTAACAAGACTAACCTCGGGCAGAGAGTAGTAAAGAGCTCGTCAAGGTCTAATATTTAGTTACAGTAACCAATAACAACAACAACAACAACAACAACAACAACAACAACAACAACAAAAACAACATTATAATAATGGAAAAAGGGAAGATAACTCAAATAATATCAATTTAAACCTTTTCACAATAAGAGAAGAAATAAGCATTTTCAATTATAACAGTTAAGGCATAAATTCTTCTACAGATATCACCTAAACATGGTTTTTATCAAATTAATAGTGATTCGAAGTTCAACCCATCATATAGAGACATCAACTACCAATAAGAATGATGGGAGATACACAACTGTATACCTGCACTACAAATATACATGCTAGAATCAACAATATCGTAGTTAAATCATCAAGTATATCAAATCAAAGTACATGTATGGTGCCTTGCTCAATTTCCCTATAACCATCACACACAACAACACTCAGCACTATACGGGTTCCTGAGATAAGTCCCTCACCAAGAACATATATGAGTTCGGTGCCTGCGCCAATGATTAAAACCTAACTTCGGAGGGCGGTTCCCTGCCCAAGCACTAATCCAATCTAAGTCAACAATCAATATCACTTAGCCCAAATAGGGCCTGGCGCACGCGTCACCTCATAATTAATACCACTTAGCCCATTCTAGGGCCTACCATACTCATCATCTCACTATCACTACCAAATCGGCTCTATGGCCCAAGCTCAGTCATCAAATGCTCAAGTTTCAAATGTTCATCTCTCACAGAACTCAGCTCAAATCATGTCACACTTATAAGAGCATCAACGTCATGTGAGATAACATATAAAGAATACGTTGAAATAGGGATAGAGATATAACATGCAAATATAACATCGTGAATGAGAATATGAATAAAATTAAGGCAAATAGCTCAATATAGCAATAATAGTCCTATCATGTCTCAAACAGATAACCACATACTCTAGACGTGATTTCTAACATGAATAATTGCTCACATGGCCATACAAGTGAAGAAAACATTGAAATAACTGGGCATTGGGCATGATAGCAATACAGAGCACATAATAGTCTAAGGTCTACCTGGATCATGAATAACCCCGTTGTATGCATATGCGCCTCTCTCCTAGCACATGTATCACACCCAACATATCTCAAATATCATAGTCAACGGGGAGGTTTTACCTCAAACAAATTGTAGACATGTTATTTACCTCGAAGTGTGTGAATCAAATACTTGAAAAAGCTCGTCCTTCGCGAATCAACCTCCAAATAGCTCGAATCTAGAAAAAAATAACTCAATAACATCAAACACGACTATAGAAATCAATTCTAAACAATAAAACTCCAATCTTTATCAAACTGCACAAAGTCAATCAAATATTCAAACTGGCCACTTCCTGGAGCATAACAAAAGTCACAAATTCTGAATACACATTCCAATATGAATGAAAATATATGTGTTTCACACAAATCTGGCTCCGAATCAAGGTTCAAATCCCAATTATTCATTCTAAAACATTTTACACTAAAACCTCAATAATCTCTCTTAGATTTTATCAATCAAAAGCCAAAATCTAGGATATAATAATGAATAACAATCAAATCCAGGTCAAGATCACTTACCCAATACAAGTGGGGTGAAAATCTCTTCAATTATCTCCCCAATCCGAGATCCTAATCTCAAAATATGATAAATGATGTCAAACCCTCGATTGAAAAATGCTCTTCCCAGTGATTCTCACTTATGTGGCCTAACTATCTGTGACATCGCATCTGTGGACAAGCCCTCACAGGTGCAGGAACCACTTAAGTCCCCGACCTTCCGCTTATACGGACACCGATCTTTTTCTTCGGATATGCTTTTGCAAACTTAGATGCATATCAGCGCATGTGCATTTGTGCAAGGACCACTCCATATGCGAAATCCATTGATCCTAGCCATACATGTTTTTGCGACCTTACGTCTACTTCTGCGGACTCGCACCTACGGACCAAACCTCGTAGGAGCAAAACCACTATACCAGAACTGTCATCCAAGTTCAAAACCACCAACTAGTCATGAAGGCGCCTAACGCACTTGCTAGGCAAGCCGAACATAACAATAACGAATCATAACAACAGAAATGACGAAAATAATACAAGCATAAAACCCTCAACATAACATGATAGCATCGATACATCATAAATTCCCCCAGGATTGGTAAAATACAGAGTAATGAGCACTAAAAAGTAAATACAATTCTAAAATACAATAACAATACTCTCTACAAAGAAATAACACTACTAAAAGGGAAAGAGACGCCAAGACTGTGGCCAAGGTGCAGCTCTACCTCATCTCTCCAATGATAACTTAGTAACAAGCCTCAGCTACCGGTGGCTCGGTCCAACACCTAGATCTGCACAATTAAGTGCAAAGTGTAGTATGAGTAAAACTGCTCCCATGCACTCAGCAAGTATCATAACTAACCTCACCGAGGTAATAGAAGCAATAATTATAAATCAGACTCGCTAATCACATGTACAGTTCATAAGTCCAACAAGTACAAAACAATAATATTATCAAGAATGAATCACAGATAAAACCACTTTGGTTTACATGATAACTTAACGTACTCAGCTCATCTAACAATCCAACATATAAAAAACCAAGGAAAATGCAAGTAAAGAAGAAATATAATAGCCAAATCAAACAAGGTCCAGTCTTTCCTTAGAGTCTCATTAACCGAACCAAAACACTTATCAGCTTTCCTCAAACTACGTGTACACCATCAAGAAAGAACATGAGAGGGTGACACTACGGGTGTGGATCCATATACACATGTTGCACAACATAGTCACTTAAGATAAATATCAACTGCACGACGTAGTTACGTGTTAATAATCACAATCCACATGGCTTGGTCATGTGCTCATAATCATAATCCATTAGGCGTGGTTACATGCTTATAATCACAATCTGCACGGCATAGTTGCGTGCTATAATCAAAATCTTCTTGGTGTGGTCGCGTGCTATAATCACAATCTGCACGACGTGTTCACGTGCTCATAATCATAATCTTAACACTGTGGTCACATGTCTATATCACAATAAAGCAGATATACAAGAATAAATGTAAATGATCAATGAATACCAAATTTCATACTCACGGACTCGTGTAAGTCACATGCTAAGGTGTATGCATGTGCATAGTAGGATGTCATAGCTCAAAATAGGCAATTGCATCACGAAAGTTGCAATTATCAGGTTCAGTCAGAATATTAAACTCTATGTAGTGTCTAACATGGTTCAAATAGCTCACAACAAGGGTACCAATATAAGAAAAAAACCACAAATGAAGTTTAGCGATAAATTCAAGGCATATCATAGCCTAAGAACTACCCCGATCAAGAATAATACCCCGGTGCACACACATGGGCTCAACCCCACACATATGCGCCACCCATAGCACATAGCTATCAAAAATATCTCATGAAACTAGTGCCTCAACAAAGTTTAGGTAAGATAGTTACCTCAAACAAGCTAAATTAATACTCTAAGAAGCCCTTCCCGCATGAATCAACCTCCGTACGGCTCGAATGTAGCCAAAATAACTTAATATCATATATTAAATCCAAAGGAAATAATTCCTAATGATAAAGCTAAGATCATGAATTAATTATGCAAAGTCAACCAAAAAACATAATCCCGGACCCAACCCCAGAACCCAACAAAACTCACAAATTCCGAACAGTCATTCCGATACGAGTCCAAATATATGTGTTTCATCCAATTCCAACCTCAAATCGACCCTCAAATCACAAATTCTCACTCTACAAAATCATAGTCCAAAACCCCCCAAATCTCACCTTTAGTTCATATAAATTAGGTGTAATAATCTATGGGTAATCAATATCTAAAATTTAGAATCAATTGAGATGAAAAGCCCTCTTAAAATCGCCTCCAAATGAGCTCCACAACTCCAAAAAATGAGAAAATAGCCAAACCCTTCGATATTAAATTCTGCCAGTTAATCCGCATCAGTGGGAACTTAATCGCTTATGAGGGTGCCGCTTCTATGGTATAAGTACTGCATCTGCGATCCCCACTAAGAACTTGACCTCCCGCTTCTGTGACTCTCCCAGCACACTTGCACTTCCGCTTCTGCGGCCACCCCTCGCAGAAGCGCATTCGCTTGTGTAAAAAGAATCTGCATCTACGAAATTCCCCCTTGCCAGTCAAGCCACGCACCTGCGCAAAAAAGGTCACATCTGCGGTTCTGCTTTAGCGGCCAAACCTTCGTAGATACAGAAACACCAAAAGCCTAGAAATCTCCAGCAATGCAACGTAGTCCACAAAAGATGTGAAATCAATCTGAAAACAGAATCGAGGCCTTGGGAAACTAACTAAACACACCAACCAATCCCAAAACATAACATGGACTTACTCCAGGCCTCAAATCACACAAAAAATTATCAAAACAATGAATCACACCTCAATTCAAGACTAGGAAACTAATCCAAATTTCCAAATTTAAAACTTACGTCGAACACGCCTACACAACTCAGAATAACCTCAAAGTTTACATGTAATTCCCAAATGACACAATGGACCTATCCCAACTCCCAAAGCCAAAATCCGAACCCGATATTGATAAAGTCAACTCTCGGTCAAGGCTATCAACCTTTTAAACCTTCAACCTTCCAACTTTTGCTAATGCAAGCCAAAATGACCTAGGAACCTCCAAATACAAATTCGGACATACGCCTAAGTCCAAAATCATCATAAAAAGCTATTGAAACAATAAAAAGACCATTCCAGAGTTGTCTACACAAAAGTCAAACTCCAGTCAAATTCTACAATTATGTTTTCAACCAAGGGACTAAGTGTCCCAACTGAACCCAAAACTTTCCTCAAACCCAAATGACAGGCCAAGTTTTTAAACTCTCCCCCTATTAAGAAAACGTTCATCCTGGAATGAGTCTATAATCATACGTGGAGTCTAAAAAGGTAAGGATATCTTCACCTCCCGCTCGTTTTCCCGAGTAGCCTCCTTGACCGGCTGGCCTCTCCAATGAACCTTGTAACGATCCGACCAGTCGTTTCGAGCTCTAGCACGTCATTTGGCAGTTTGAGGACTTCAGTAGATTCACTTCATCTTTTATGACTTATACGTGTGGTCAAAATTGAATTCCGGGAAGTTCAGAGTTGATTCGGAAGGAAATTCTCAATTCGAAAGCTTTAAGTTGGATGAGTTTACTAGGGTTTGACTTTTGAGTAAACGAACTTGGAATCAGGATTTGAAGGTTTAAAAAGGTTTTTATGATGATTTCGGACTTGGGCATATGTTCGGGTTGAGTATCGAGTCGCCTGGGAGAATTTTGGTGCTTATTGTGGGTGACATTTTGAAAGTTTTAGAAATTTCTAAGTTTGACTTGAAGTGGAATTTGGTGTTATCGATGTACGTTTGGGATTACGATCCTTGGAATAGTTTTGTATTTTAATTTATGTCTTGCACGTAAAGTTTGGCGTCATTCCAGGATGTTTAAGTATAATTCGGACGCATTCGGCGAAGTTTAAAAATTAGAAAGTTGAAAGAAAGTTTTTGGTCATCGAGTCAAAAAATTTGATGTTGTTTGATGTGACTTTTGGCCTCAATAAGGTTCATTATGTGTTTTGGAACTTGTTGGTATGTTCAGACGGTTTCTGGGGGCCCCAAGTTTGAATCAGATGGAAATTGAGATCATTTTTGGGCTTGTTGATTGCAGAAGACTGCTAAAGTCTTGTGTCATCGCACATGTGGTGGGATTGGTCGTAGGTGTGGATACACAGGTGTGAGGGGGGTCACCGTAGAAGAAAAAAAAGGTTAGCTAGTGGAAGGGTCACAGGTGTGGAGTTTGTCACGTAGATGTGCATACACAAAAGCGAAGAAGGAACTGTAGATAAAAAATCTGGACCTTTGCTCCTAGACCGCATGTGCAGTCATGCGCCGCAGAACCGAAAAAATGAGACCGCATGAGTGGATTTGGTCTGCAGAAGCAGATTTGCATGGGCTTAAGTGGAAGTCGCACATGCGAGAGAATTTCCGCAGGTGCAACTGTTTGGCCGCAGGTGCGATGATCGCTGGGTAAAGTTCTTTGTTAAGTACAGGATTTGGCTCACTCTTCTCTCATTTTCTCTTGGTTGGGATATCCTTGGAGCTCTTGAAGAGGATATTTTTATTATCATTTGCAAGGTAAGTAATTCCTATATATTTTAAGTTAATTTCATGGACTTCATAAGGATTTAACATGGAAATTTCTGAAAAATAGTGGGATTTTTGAAGAAAAACCTAGCATTGGTATTTTTAGATTTTGGTCATGAAATTTGAAATGGAATAAGGAATAAATTATATATTTGAGTTTGTGGTGTCATGGGTAATGTTCATCTTCGAAAATGTTCGGAATCCGGGCACGTGAGCCCAAGGGTTGACTTGATTGACTTTTCGAGCGGAATTGGGAATTATTATAACCTAATTAATTATGATGTTGGAGTATATTTTTATCGATTTTCCTGATTGTTTGACTATTTTGGATCGATGAGCATCGGTTTGAGGTGTTAGAGAGGTATTGGAGCCGATTATGGAACTTCAGAGCGAGGTAAGTCTCTTGCCGAACCTTGTGATGGGGAAAGTTACCCCGTAGGTATTATATGTCTTATGTGTTATATGTTGTGGGAGTTATGTACGTATGAGGTGACGAGTTTCCGAAGGATAAGGTGGATACGGTGCCACTCCTCAAGAAAATCCTAGGCATCCTCTGACGCCAAATAGCTAAAAGTAGGAGGGTGGTACTTCTTGTACCTCTCGAGCCTGAGTTGCTCCCCTTTAGAAGTTGATGTCCTAGCCTCGGCTTGAACTGAGGTGACCGACTGCACTTTCCTGACCCCTGGACCTGGTCAACCTAAACTCGATGCTCGGGGGTACAAGCGACAGGAGCCTATACTCCTCCCCCTTCCTGAGATGTGGAAGGAGCATGTGGGATCAACCCTACATGAGCTAAGGTGTTGAACATGCTCAGGAACTGGGCGAGAGTCTCATGAAGTGCTGTAGCAATAACAGGCATCTGCGGTTCCTGCTCTCCAATTGGGCTACTGGTGGCTCCTTTGTACAAGCTCGTGCAGGTGCATGGCTATACCACGTGGACGTCCTCGACCTCTACCCCGACCCCAGCCTCTCGCAGCTCTAGCAGGGGGTGCGGGTGTCTGGTCGTCTGATCCTGTTGTGCATGTCCTCACCATCTATGAGAGAATAGAAAGATAGAGGTTTAGAATCCCGAGTCAAAAATTTCGCACGATAAGTAATCAAAGAAGTGAATCTTTTCCAAACGATTCCATAGCCTCCTCAAAGATAAGTATAGACGTCTCTGTACTGATGCGCGAGACTCTACTAAACATGCTTGTGAATCATAACACCTATGAACCTAGATATCTGATACCAACTTGTCACGATCCCAAAATTCCTTCCGCAGTAAGTCGTGAAGACACCTAGTCTCTAAAACTAGGTAAGCCTATCAACATGCGTAATAATTGAAATAACAACTTAAAATCTCAAAACTTCAACAACTGCATAAATAAAATCTGTAACTAAAATTGTACGACTCCCAAAACCTAGTGAAGTATAAGTCACAAGCTCCAGTAACAGTACTGAACAATCCTATACATAACGGTCTAAGATAGTGTAATGAAATAAGGAAAAATAGGATAGAAGGGAACACCGAGTCTTGCAAACACGAGTAGGTGTACCTTGAAGTCTCCAAGAAACCTCACTCACTAATGTTGGGACTGATAGGAATCATGTGGATTTGCACAAAAAGATGTGCAAAAGCGTACTATGAGTACGCCACAGTGGTACCCATCAAGTTCCAGGCTTAACCTTGGTAGAGTAGTGACGAGTTCAGGTCAAGGCCTTACTGGAGATAAAATGAAAGAAGACGAAAAATATAACGATATAATGATAATGAAAACGGAAATGAAACAACAAGAAATTTACAAAAAGTTAACAACACGGAATAAAGACAGTTAATACAACACGTATGGAAAAAAGGATTTACATGTTAAGGAAACAAACAACCAAGGGAAATATAGAAAATAGAGAAAGATCAACAAGGGCCACTACCGAGGTACAACCTCGTAGTCTCCAAATCATAGAAGTAACTCAAAATCTTTCCTTATATCACCACGGGAGCCTTTAAATTTAGTTTTGAAAATTAATTTTTCCAAAATAGCACCCCGCATTTTAGCTACCTTATTACTATAATGACCCGACCGGTTATTTTGAGCATTTGCACTTCGCTTAGTAGTTTGGGGACATGAGTAGCTCTGTATTATGTATTATTACTTGTGTGAATCGTCGATTTAGTTTTCAGGTTATTCATAAGTGATTTGGAAGAATGAAATTCATGTTTGAAGCTTTAAGTTGGAAGAGTTGACCTTTGTGAATTTGACCCTGCAACGGAGTTTTGATGGTTCCGTTAGGTCTATATTATGATTTTGGGCTTCTGTGTATGCTCGTATTTGCATTTGGATATTTCTAGAAGGATTCAACGCTAATTAGCGAAAGTTGGAAATTTGAATGTTCAGAAAGTTCATAAGTTTCACCCCGAGTTGACTTTAATGATATCGGGTTTGGATTGTGGTTCCGAGAATTAGAATAGCTTCGTTATATTTGGGACTTGGTTGCAGAAATGACTTCACATATGCAGGCAGTTCATCACATAAGCGAGAAGAGGCTGGGTGAGGAAGATCACTGAAGCGGAGAATTTTGGCGCATGTGGGGATGTGTAGGTGTGATGAATTAGAGCACATGCGCAAAGGTCTTCGTAGAAGCGGAGTTTTATTACCGCGGGTGCGAGGGGTATAGAGCCAAGCTATTTTTGCACAAGTGAAAAATTGTACCATAGAAGTGGGGATTGCAGATGCGATAGTGTGACCGCATATGTGGAAATGCTGGGCAGAACTATATTCTCGAAGTCGTGGTTCTTATTTCACATATTTGGGATTTTCGAGCTCAGTTTGGACGATCTAGAGAGGAAATTCACCATGTGACTTGGGGTAAGCATTCTTGACTCACTTGTGATTATATTTCATGAATCTATCCTCATTTTTGGCATTTGGTTGATGATTTAAAAAGAGAAATTGAGGGTTTGGCCTAAAGTTCATAGAGTGAATTTTTGAGTTCTGAACATCGATTTGGAGTCACAATTGGGTGAAACTAATTGAATGGGTTGTCGTATTTTGTAAGTTTCATTGGGTTCCGAGGTACAGGCCCGTCTTTGACGTTTTTGTGAATTTTGGGTTTTAGATTAATGGTTCGAGTTTTATCTATTGGGTTTGTTTCCTTTGGCATACTTTGATGTATTCGAGTTGCTTTTGTCTAGTTTCGAGCCGTTCGGAGGTCGGTACGTACAGGATGGCATTTTTGGAGTATCGTTTGGCTTGCTCGGTGTTGGATTTGTCTTGTTCGAGGTAATTAACACTTCTAAACTTGGTGTTGAGGGTATGAAATCACGAATTACGTGTTATGTGATTGATATTGAGGTGCCACACATGCTAGGTGATAAGCATGTGGGCAGGCAACATGTGAATTGTGATTTAGTCGATTCCATTGAACTGTGTAGCTATCTTATCTGAACATTTTTAATGCACTTTATGTGTTAGAGCACCTGAGCTGTAATTTATGCTAGAAATCATGTTTAGGCTATTTGTTGGTACTATTGGGACCCACAATGGTCATTCTCTGCTATTGAGTTATTTGCTTAATTGTAGTAATGTACTCTGTCGCATTCAACATTACATATCATATCTTAGTCTGCGTTATTGTATATTGTCACATCTCGTATCATTCATTAAGACTGCTTAGAATGAATGTTGTGAGCCCGAGAGACTTGAGAGATTGATAACTGAGTGAGGCCGAGGGCCAGTTGTGAGTGATATCTATGGGATCAGGCTGCACGCCGCAGCATGCTTTATTGCTTCATTCCAGGATTTGGCTTATTATAGTGCTTGGGCTGGATCGGGCCCTCTTAATTCTGCACATCCATAGTGCGCGCAGTTGCTATGGATTTTTGGGTTGGATCTTCCTTGGATTCATTTGCATTGGGTTGGATCTGCCCTGGATTTAATTTTATGTTTGGGCTGGATCTGCCATGTACAATACTGAGTGACTGAGAGTACTGAGTATTTAGAATGATGAGTATGGATATGAGACAGTGATATTGAGTACTCTTAGCGAGTGAATACATGAGTTCATCATGGAGATGCATTTCATTTGACATGCGTACTTCAAATACAGGCATAGAGATACATTTCCTCACGCTACCCAGTTTTGGTGACGTTCATGATTTCACCTGCATTCATCACGTCTTAGAACCTAACCAAAATTACAAAAAACAAACACACATTCGATATCGAGTCCAACTATACAAGAACTATTCAAATCCGGCCTCATTTTGCCTTTCAAAACTCGAAAATTTAGCCTAAGGAGTTTCTACCATTTTTTCCCAATTTCAAACTCCACAACACTAATTAAATGATGAAATTATCAATAGATTCATGTGAATTAATAAAAAACGAGTTAGAATTACTTACCCCAAAGTTCTCTCTGAAAATCCCTCTAAATTTCACCTCAAACGAGCTCTCTAAGTCCCAAAATAAATTATGGATCAAACCCTAGAAATTTTCCTTTTTATGCCCAGTTAAATCACACCTACGACCTTGTTGTTGCATCTGCGGCTCCACACCTGCGGAAATTCTATCACAGGTCAGGCTATGACTTACTCCTCACTCTCCTCTTCTGCAAGCAAAGGGTCGTACATGCGCGTACACGCCTATGACTAAAAGTGCCGCACCTGCGACCATTGTCGCCCCTATGTTTCTCTTCATTGCAGCAGCCAAGTCGCTTCTGTGGAACATTTTTTGTCCTGTACCCCTAGCTGGGCATGCCCAGTTCCGCATTTGTGATTAAGTGCTCTCATTTAAGAGCTCGCACCTGCGGCCAGTCCCTCCGCAAGTGCGAAGACACCAGAACTGCCAACCTTCAGCAAAAAACTCAGCAAATCCAAATTGTTCCGGATTTGATCTGAATCCTACCCGGGGCCTCCAGGACCCCGTCTGAATATACCAACTAGTTCAAAAACACCTAACGGACCTACTCAAAGTAAAAACCCACATCAAACAACATAAGTTTTATGAATCGCAACCCAAATTCAAGCCTATGAACTATGAACTTCCAAATTCTGAAACCAACACCGATTCATACCAAAATAACTCCGATTGACACCAAATTTTGCAAACAAGTCATAAATGAAATTACAGACTTGTTCCAACTTGTGAAATCGGGATCCGACCCCGTTATCAATAAATTCTACTCCCGATCAAACTTTCCAAAATCTTCTATTTTCCAACATTCGCCAAATCACGCCTAAATGACCTACGGACCTCCAATTAAACATCGGGGCACGCTCATAAGACCTAAATCACCATACGGAGCTATTAAAACCATCATAACTCCATTCTAGAGTCATCTTCACACAAATCAAACTACGGCCAGCTCCTACGACTTAACCTTCCAACTTAGGGACTATGCGTCTCATTTCAATCTGACACTCACCCGAAACAAAAACCAAACACCCCGAAAAGCCATGTAACTATAACATAACACATAGGAGGCAATAATTAGAGGATCAGGTCTAATACACTCAAAACGACCGCCGGATCGTTATATGTTGTTATGTATTTGCAAATCATATATATAGTATTTTTTTATATCATAACTATACATGGTATTATGCTAGTACAATAATAGTATCTTGATGTTTCAGACCTTCTAGATGTAATTTTTTATGTAAATTAGTTTTAATATTATATATGAAATAATAATTGTATAATTAAAGTATCATAGGTGATTCCAATGTGATGCACTGGTGGAATGAATACTCTGTGATCATGTGTATATACAACATGTGGAACGACTATTTTGGAGGAGTCCATCTCCATGTAAAAGAGATAAAATCAAATGTTTCCATTCTCATATTTGGCTGAAATACAGAGTCATTCCAGAATAAAAGTGTGTATCATCTTACGATAAAGGATGGTGTCATTCCAGAATAAAAGTGTGTATCATCTTACGAAAATAGAGGATGGTGTGGATCAACCAGAAGAGGTATGCAGTTACGAAAGAGATACAAGTGAGAACAAGTATGCTTTCATGAAGTAATTAGTATTCCAATGAGTTTACATTAGAAACAGATCAATAGAAAAAGAAAAAAACAATCATATATATGTAGATTCCACAAAGTAAATTAAGTTAGATTTTTTTGAATTGGAGAGAATGTTAGAGAATATTTGTAAGGCTAAAAATATGGCAGAAATAGGAGTGAGAAATTACAGTTCTAGTATAATGATGAGAGAGAAAGTTTATTAATAGTTAAAAATTGATCGTAACTGATCCCTTGAGTTGTGGGCAAGTCATTGACGTTTAATATTTAAAATCTATTCTTTTTGTAATATATTTGGAATAAATGAAAATGCTTTCCTTTAGATAAATAGTCTTTACAAAGTGATCTACGATGTAAAAATCTTATTTCTGGTTTTTAAAACACTTCTTTGATGTATTTCGTAAGATCATACTTTCATAACTTGGATCGTAAACTATGCTACTACTTATTTAGTATATTTTATGTCACGATCAAAAATTCAACTAGTTGTGATGGCAACTAACCTAACCCGCTAGGTAAGCCAATTAACAATCATCCATATTAATGAGATTTTTCAAAAAAGAATTGATAATAAAAATGCTTTTATAGAAGAATTCCTAGGGACTGGTAGTACATATCATGAACTTCTAAGATTTAGAGTTTACAAAGCTAGTATGAAATAAATACATCATCTGTCTGAATATGCATAAACATATTTTCATAAGTCTAGGGCTACCATGAACAAGAGGCAGCTGTAACTAGAATGCAGGTACGTCTTCAATGCTAGCTCATGCCATACACAACAACGTAAGCATCCAGATTCGCATGCAAGGTGCAGAAGTGTAGTATGAGTATAAGGACTCCATGTACTCAATAAGTAGCAAACCTAACCTTAGGTTGAAATTAGTGACGGCTGGAACAAAGGTCAGAATCCAACACCAATAGCCAACTACAGTTCATAACAAAATAATAATAATGGTACATGAAACATACTCAGATATAAGATGCTCAACTCGTTCACAGTTCCGGAAAAATAGGGATGCTTTTCAAGTATATCAGTGAAAACCCAATTTTTACCGAATCACCAAAATATGAGAAAGTTCGTAAAATTTTGATTTTTTCCGAAACTTTTCAACAACAGAAAAGATCTTTCATTATCGAATGGTGAGAGGAGAATACATCTCTACGCCTACATGTCAATGTGTATGAGAAGTCATGAATGACGTGATACCGTATATCATGAGGAAAATGCATCCATATGCCTGTATGTCAAGTGTGCGTGTCAAATGTGATGCAACTCAGTGATAGAACCATATGCATACTCTCATAATATCAATTCACTCATTCCTCCTAGTCACTCAGTCCTCCCAGTCCCCCGGTCCTCACAATCACTCAATCATCCCAATCACTCGGCACTCGCCTCACCATTAGCATTCGATACTCGCACTCAGTAGTACATGCGCTCACTGGGGGTGTGTACAGACTCTGGAGGGGCTCCTTCAGTCCAGGCGCTATAATAAGCCAATCATGGCACGAATCAATAATAAATGTTGTTGTGTGCATCCCAATGCCATAAATATCAGTCCTAAACAGGCCCTCGGCCTCACTCAGCCATCAATCTCTCGAGTCTCTCAGGCTCACAATGTCATGAAAACCATCCCAAAAATGATGATATGATATATCAATAAATAGCAAAAGAGAGTGAAATATGATATGCGAATGAATATGACTGAGTATATAACTGAAATTTAAGCAAATAACTCCTATGCAGAAATGACCTCAGTGGGTCCCAATAGAATAAGCATATAGCCTCACCATGGTTTTTAACATGGATCACAGCTCAATTACACTAACACGTGGAAATCTCATGGATAAAAACAAGATTAGGTAACTGCACAGTACCACAAAAATAACCGAGTCATAAATCACACGGTGCTCGCCCACACGCCCATCACTTAGCATGTGTGTCACCTCAACACCAAACACATAGCTCGTATATTCAGGGATTCATACTGATAAATTGGTATTTTACCAACTTATCTCGTCTTTAATCTTAGATTTTTGCTATGTCTAGTTGATAAAATCATGTGTTTAATGTCGTTTACATCTATTTTATAGGTTCTATGTGATTTAGAAGTGATCATGAAGAAACCAAGTGAAAACGAGTCAAAAATAAGTTGAAAAGAAGAAAATATGGGAAAAGACCTCAGTTGTCGCAATTGCGACAAAGAAGTGGAAATGTGAAGCAAACAGTCTTCGCAAATGCAAAGAAGGACTCAGCAAATGCGAAGTCAACCCAGTCAAGCAGGGTTCGCAAATGCGATAAAGGGCTTTGCAAATGAGAAGTCAAACCAGACAGTCAAAGTTCGCAAATTGAAGTCTTTGTCGCAAATGTGATAGTCAAGAGGAAAAGCCAGTGTTCGCAAATGTGAACATTACCTAACAAATGCAAAAAACGTGCTTCAGTTCTGGGTACTTCTGTAATTTCACATTTTTTGGCCCCAAGCCATTTAATCCCCGACCTAGCTCATTTGTAAATTATCTTTGGCTTAGTTTTAGTCCTTAGACTAGAGAAAACAAGTTTTGGAGCTAGGTTTCTTGCACACACACTTGGGTCTTGAAGATTTGAAGCTTTTGGTTGAGAATTTCTTACTCATTTATGTTCATTTCTTTATTTCCTTGCTTTGTATTGAATATTTAAGTGTGTAGTATTTTTTTCCTTGAATCTTGTTTATGGGAATATTCATATTTAAAGTGTGGATTAAATATCTTGTTGTGCTTATGTTATTGTACGATTTTTATTTATTATGAAGTGAGTTATTTGTTCTTTAATTATTCTTGTTCTTTAATGTTTCCAAAGGGATTATCTAACCCTAGGACTCGCCCATTAACTTCGAACTAATTTTGGGAAATATTATTTGGGGTTGGAAAAGATTAATTAACAAGAACTTGAGGCTTTAACCTTCATTTTATAGATTCTACCTAGGGATAGGATTTGAACTACTTGTAGCCATATTCGGGTGTGCTTAATCTCTTAATTGTTTTAGGGATAATTCAATTAGGAAGTCTTGTCAGTCTTCGGAAGAAGCTAATATAGAATTATTACCTGAGGCTAATTAACATAAACTCACTCATATTTGTTAAATCGTGAAATATATTGGATCGTTACTTGAGTGTAATTCCCTATGCATCCATACTTGTAGCTATTGATCATTTTATTTTCTTTCTAAGTTAGTTTACATTTTCGCATTTAGCTATAATATTTTCAAAACCATATTTTAAGTGTTTGGCTTAGCATAATAAGTGATAATTCTCTTATATGCCTAATCTCCTACATATTGTTCTCTGTGGGATTCGACCCCGACTCATAAGTGGGTAAATTATATTGCATGCGACCGTGTCCATTTACTTTTTAGTAGTGGATTTGGATGTCATTACATATCCTCAACACCAAGTTTAGAAGTGTTACTTACCTTGAACAAGCCAAATCCAATACCGAGCAAGCCAAAAGATGCCCCAAAAGGCCATCATGCACGTACCAACCTCCGAACGACTCGAAACTAGACAAAATCTACTCAAATACGTCAATTAATGCCTAAGGAAATAATTCCAAATGATAAAGGTCGAATCTTTAATCAAAATCCCAAAATCGGCTAAACATTTAAACCTAGGCCCGCACCTCAGAACACGTTGAAAACTCGACTCCGAATCCGACTCCAAATCGATGTTCAAAACTTGAAAATTCGCTCTATGAAACTTTAGCCAAAAATCCCCAATTTCTCTTTTGGAACCCTCAATCAAATGTCAAAAACGAATATAGATTCATGATATAATATCAAAAATTAGTAAAGAACACTTACCCCAATCCATATGGTGAAAAATCGCCTCATTCCGAGCTCCATAGCTCCAATTATGAAAAAAATGGCTGAAACCCCCGAAATAGAGTACTTTATAATCACTGGGGAAAAATAATACTCTACGCGATCGCAGGACATCCTTCATGATCGCGAAGAACAAACTCAACAGCCTCTCAAAAATACATTACGCGTTCGCGAAGCATCACCTGCGAACGCGATGAACACATGAACCTGCACTAGGTGATCCCGACAAGAACAATGTGAATGCGAAGAAGAAACTTCTGTCCCCAGCTTCTCAGCTCACCACTATGCGAACACGGGCTAAATCATGTGAAC